>JAOTOL010001461.1:0-100000 GCA_034440575.1 Imbricaverruca yamaguchii | reverse complement strand
AAAACAAGAAATTTGTTCCTCATATTGCGTATAGTAATTGTGAGGAAATGCTTCGTGACTGTATACAAGGAAAACGAAAGGGCCTGCCTTTTGGTGTTCCCATGGTTTGACGAGAACCCAAGCACCACACAACCGCCTGCTATTTTGTATGGTCAACATCAAGGGTGTCGGCAAGAAAAACCGACTAAGATATCCAATCCCAGAAGTCTCCCAGCAATTCGACCTACCCTCACTCTGAGGAATCCCGGTTCCAGTTTTTAACCCGCACCGTCTTTCCTGTCAAATCCTCACAGCCCGTCTCGGGGGGGGGGCGGTTGAAGATTCCCCTCTAAAATCCAGACTAAGCATCTCACGAAAACGAAAGAGGTGTCAGGTGTCGGAGGTGTCGGAAAGCGCTCGACGAGTAGGGTCCTGCTCCGCCCTCCAAAACAATTTCCCCCAAAAAGTAACGTCACCAGGGGAGCTAGATTTTCACGACTTTTCACGACAAAGTTAATTTTTAATGAGAAAATGATAGAGAAATCGACCAAGGCTATAATTATTTTTGGCCCCCCAAATATTTCTTTTATTTCAAAATTTGGCGTTTTGAACCTTCCTTTAATTTTCCTTTTCCAATTGGTAGAGCAGGCCGAGAAACGTTGTTCGGAAGTCAACTTGCCCTAATGAAAAAATGCTTACTTTAGCCAGAATCCTCTATTTGAACTGCAATTTGGCAAATACGCAAAACTTATATATAATCAAAAACGAAAAAAAACAAATGCAAACTCGTACGTTTTGTTGCATCCGCAAAGATAAGCAAACCTTGGAAGTTTCATTAAAATATCTGTATTCGTTAAAGCGTGACGATTGGTTGAACGTTTTTGGAGGTGACCTCACTTGACCTTGACTAACTCGTTGACCCTGGATGACCTAACATAAAAATTTTGAATCAGCACGTCAAATTGATGTGGGAAAAGGTATGCCAAATTTGGGCGCGCCGCCCTGCGCCGTTCGTCCGCTACCCGCGTAAAACCTGAGGGGGTGATCGGTTGAAGACCCCCCCCCGAGACGGAACGGGTTAATAGTTTTGCCACATCAGAAGATGAAGACAGTGAACATGATAAGGAAGGTGACGAGGGTTGTGATAACGAGCTTAAAAATGGTTTCAGAATCAAAAGCCCCTCATCAGATACCAAACAGTCATCAGCCTCCCAACAGTTTAGCCAATCAGAAATGAATGACTTAGCGTGTGATTTGGGCCTTTCCAAGAAAACAGCTGAAGCAGCCTTCAGCCTATTAAGTATTAAGCCTATTAAGTCAAGTAGATATTTTTCTTGCAGCCTGAAGGGTGCAATAAAAATATCTACTTGACCGATCTACAAAAGTTTCGTATTTCCGCAAGTGTGACCAGATTTTTGTGGACTTCTTTTTCAGAAGATAAGCAGTTTGCTTACTGCCACGATATTCCAGGCCTTCTCAGACAATTAGGTGCTACCTCGCATAGTGCAGCAGAATGCCGATTATTTCTTCATAGCCTCAAGCGCAATCTCAAGTGTGTTATTTTGCACAATGGCAAAGTTTCTGGAGGGATTCCAGTTGGTCGCGCAGTGCATTTGCGAGAACATCATAATGGCATTAAAATTGGCATTAACTTACTACAATACCAAGAGCAAAACTGGATCATTTGTGTGGACCTGAAAATGGTCAACTTCCTCCTTGGTCTACAGAAAGGCTTCACGAAGATTCTATGCTTTCTCTGCATGCGGCTAGTAGAGCTCGAGAGATACACTGGACCCAGAAGGAGTGGCCCATCCGTGAAACTCTTGAAGCAGGCATGCCAAACATTTTGGTGACCCAATTGTCAGCCGAGGTAAGATCATTTACCGCTACTTCATATCAAGCCCGGCTTGATTAAAAAGTTCGTGAAGGCATTGAGTAATGTTGGTGAATGTTCCCAACATATAATTTCTTCTTTTGCTGCTTTGTCTTTCGAGAAGATCAAAGCGGGTGTATTCGATGGACCACAAATTCGTGCCGCTGTACGTGATGAGGAAGTTGTCAGGAAGATGAATGACGAGGAGAAGGACCCTCGGAGAAGGGCCACACGACCCTCGTAGCAAACCCTAGAGACCAAGGTCTGTTCACTGGCGGCTCAGCGGCACTTCGTGCTCAGGTCATGCTCTGCCCAGCGACACTTGCAGCTATCTCTAAGAATAACAGTCCGTCCCTTCTGCCCGTCCAGCGGTACTGTATCATCAGGTACATGTAATCTCTCCCCAGCGACCCCATGAAGCACCGTGTGGCACCTGCCCAGCGCAGCCAACGTGGCTTGCCCTTGGGCGACCGTTCTACTGCCATCGTACAAGGCATCATATACCGTGCTAGTGGTGTAGGAACGATGTTCAGGCTTGGGGAGGGGAGGTGGAGAATAGACACCCCCAATTTGACAAAGTAACTGGGTTTGAGATGCCCTCTCTGTCTTGTGGTGTTCTTTGCTTTTTTCTTGTCATATTTTTATTGATAAAATGGCAACTCCATCTGAAAAGCCGTAGCTGAGTTCCGGTACTAGTACCAATCATATCTGTAGTACTAAATACACCAACTATGGTCTGAAGGGTTGGAGAACAGGCTCCTTCTACTGCTATCATCCCTTCCACTTTCGAAGCTGGAAGATATCTATCCTATTAATCCCTGATCAAAACTATGGTCTGTCTTCACGTCCCTGCCCTCCCATCCTACAAGAAAGTAGAAGAGTTGTGCCGAGTGTTGAAAACGTGACCATGAATGAGTTAGGCTGTGATCGCTTTGCTTGGTTTGTGACCCTCGACAGCCTTGAGGGTGGTGTTAGTGGCATTGTACTGCACTTCATTGTATTACAATGCAGCCATTCACGAAATATCTGGCGATTCCCTCGCCCGTCGCAACAGTGAAATGAAAGTAAAATGTGACAAGACACGTGGTGAAATGCTGGGAAGCACTCCAGATTAGAACTTGGGAAATGAAGATTAAGAATGAGCAGTTTGGGTGACATGGATTCCAATGCCGACGCAACGATGAATGAGCAGAGAGGATGACAAGTGGCGAAGTACTCAGGCAGGGGGAGGGGAGAAATGAGCATAATTGACCCATCCACCATGGCTTGAATAATTTTTTTTTTAATAATAAGCTTGGCGAGACTGGCTGTGCTTCACTGTTGCTCTCGCTGGAGTCAGTCTTGCTCAGCTTTGCATGGTCGCTTGATGGCTGCCATTTTGCATCTTGTTTCTTTACTGTCATTTCGTACCTTCTGAAGCAAACCTGGTTTCATATTGCTTCTTGTCTTTTTAGTTGCATCTGCACCATTTGGACAATGACTGTTTTGGAGCAAAGTAAGATAAAAATACGCGAAGTTGTCTGTGGGATAGGTTATCCTTCTTGGCATTAATGATCGCTCCTAGGAGGAAAAATACACTTTTTATGCTGGCAAACCTGAGTGAAGGCTTTATGCGTTGACATTAACATTGCGCATCAATTAACAAATTAGCGCTGTCATGCAAAATCACTATTTTGAAATTACTCCCATCGACTTTCTTAAGGAAATTAATCGACCTCTTTAATGTGCTGAAAGCAGTAAGGTTCACCGTAGGTGAAGTTGTGACTAAAATTGAACCGTAAACTTCCCAGGGAGGTACAAATATCTCCACTCATGAATAACTACCGAGGAAGGAAAGATGGTCTCGCTCAAACATAGCCTCCCGATGAACAACTGAATATTGGGTCTTTTAATCGAAATAGTTATGTCCGGTAGCCCAAGATCATCGAGCTGGATGAGGTCAAAATCAGGTCACCGAGTTCTAAAACAGTCATTTTTAGGGCAGTCTTGCAAAGGTTGCATAAATTAGAGTCCAAAGATATTAGAAGTGCTTTGACGTCAAAATGTGGGTATTTGACCCGCTACAAACATAAACAAATGTGAATGACCCCAGGTCGGGTAACGATATCAGGCCAAGTTTAAAACCTAGTTGTCCATTCCATATTCGGAATTTCCAGTCCAACTACGGCAACACAAAACAAAATATATGTTACAAGAGCGTATCTTCTATAGGTGCGCTAACTTGCAGGTCAGTATCAGGCCAGATCACAAAGGTCGAGGCCTGAAATGTGCCCTCACCGTAAATTGGCGAATGGCCGCATCAACCTGATGGCCATGCTTAGACATAAACTACATTGCATGCTATTATTATTTGAGTTACAGCGTCTTCTGCATGAATTTCGATGCATGTACCCATTCAAGGTCATACTAAACCAAAGGTGCAGCTTACCTGGAATTGTTTAACATGAATTTCTCAGC
Organism: Imbricaverruca yamaguchii; assembly: GCA_034440575.1. NCBI lineage: Eukaryota > Metazoa > Arthropoda > Thecostraca > Neoverrucidae > Imbricaverruca > Imbricaverruca yamaguchii. The sequence continues at coordinate 95,691 of JAOTOL010001461.1, read as the reverse complement.
AAATTGACTTCTTGGGTAGTTATTGGTGCTGAATTTTCATTCAGTGGTCCGGTTTACTTCCAGTAATGTAAAGTTCTAGAAATGTGTGATCTGCGTGAAAAGTATACTATCTTAATGTGAGTGGCATTGCCTGGTTAAATATACCTACTTAACTTTGATCGAACCTTCGGTGGCCATAACGATGTTGGCACCACTGAACAGGTGAAGGATGCGCTTCTCGTTGATGAAAACTGCCTTTATCTAGGTGGTCTAGAACGAACGTTAGAGGGGGAAACTCTTTGCCCCCACCCCGGTAAAAGCATGGGAATTTCATCGATATAGAGCACGATATTGACCAACGATATCATCAACCAGGTTCATCGTTCATCGTATCGACCAGGCTCATCGTAGCTCCGAAACAGAGGACGGTGTTGACCAAATTCATCGGCTGAGACAGTCGTAGCGGAGCGGGAGCACCGACAAAGAGCACGATACTGACCAGGTCCATCAAAGGCAACACTCACGGTAGCGCCCACAAATCCATCACAATACTGACTAGGTCCGCATATGCATCACGACACTGACCAGGTCCATCAGCTGCGACAGTCGCAGGCCCAGCTTGACGGTGACGCGGTCGCTGGCGTTGAACACGGGACGGATGAGCCGGTTGTAGTTGGAGAGCAGATCATCGTACAGCCGCCGGGCGTCCGGGTTTGCGCGCGCGCCGGGCGTCGCCGCCAGCGTCACGAGCAGCGTCACGGCCAGCGTCACGGCCGACCGCGAGCGGGCGGCGGCGGGCGGCGCCGGCATCACGCGGCCGGGCCGGCCGGCACGCCTGACCGAGAGCCGCGCACGAAGACGGCCATGCGCGCATCCGGTGCGTGCCGCACGCGCCGCGCTGCCCCACCGCCGACTGCCGACTGGCGGCCACCGCGGCCGAGACATCTGCCGGCGGCCGCCGCAAGCTCGCCGACGTAATGCAATTGCCGTACTGGCGCGTCACGCGACGCGCGCTGCAGCCGGCGGGCGCCCGAGCGGGCGATTTGCTCGCGCCGAAGAGAAGAGTCAATGCAGTCGGTCGGCAACAACACGCGCATCGTGTCGCCGAAGTCTACGCGTCTCGGCGGCACGTCAGCCGGATTAGCTGTCGTCTGGAATCGATAGCATCCAGCAGCGGCCGGCCGAGTCGCGCTTCCGCGGAGAATTGACTCGCCTGCTGCGGCAAACAATGTTTGCACGCGTTGCTGTGGCATGCCGAAGAGAGCCTGTCGCAGCCCACACTCCATATCCCAGTCATCTCTCCCTCTGCACTTACTGGTTCATACCCGCCATCGCGTAGTCTATGAATGTGACCAGAGCTAATCAATGGGACTTCATCTGCGGCTCAGGTGATCTGTACGGTCCGGCACGCCAAAAAATAATCGCTGTCCCTCAACACCACTCAGCAATACATCACCTGTTGGCCTCGAACTGGATCTCACATATGTCTGTGGGGGCGCCAATACCTCAGTGGTTAAGTTGAGCGTCTGGCATGCCGAAGGTTTGGCGTTCGATTCCCCGCGATGCCCGTCCTACCTACCGAGGTGAGAGGCGGGCGACACCATTTATCCTCAGGTGCTGAGTGAGTCGTAAAGCCGCAACCAACCAATCATCTTCTGTGCAGCCTCATATATGAAATTTTCCCTGCTCGTGGCATCTCTTCTCATCTGTTGCGGACGCCGTGTTCATTCGTTGGTAGTGGACTGTATATGTGTGCGGGTGGCGCCCTGCATCATGGTGTAGAACAGCCAAGGGGCCTAAAGATAATGGTATGGAAAGACGAGCGAGAGATAAATGAGCGGGAATAACATGTGAGGAAATTGTGTGAAGAACAATTGGAAAAGTAAAAAATAACTGCAAAGTGAGAGGTCGGACATATATATGCTGGGAGAGTGCAAAAAAATAATCGAAGTAACCTAAATATAGGTGGACGTAATAATAAAGGTTGCAGGTTAGAGCTCCCCAATTCAAGGATGACAAAGAAACCCTCCAGTTCAAGAGAGCAAGGGCCTAGTCGAGAGCACTCTAATTCAAGAGTGCCAAAGGAGACCCTCCAATTGAAGAGAGCAGTGGCATTAGGAAATGAAGGAGAACGAACACCTTGGAAAGAAAGCGGGAAAACAGTCAAGCGCGGTGACCCAGCCGTGACGAGCAGTGCTGTGCGTGGTTCATCAATGCACTCCCACCGGTCACTCACTGTATCACTCATCATTCCAACACTCACTCAAAACACCCATTTCTATATTGGCGACGGCGAGACGGCAGAGGTGCAATGCACTTGACGAAGACTACAGAAGAAGAGAGAGAGAGAGGAGTGTTGACGCGCCGCTTATGCAGGAAGGCAAGGGCCATCTGAGACAAGGAGAGAAAGGGGTCAATGGGACGAGCGTGGCGACCGGGCCGCCCCGCCGGTCAGGCAAACACGTCGTCGCTGGACATGCGACGTCCAGCCCGATGTCGCGGCTGCCCGCCAACGGCAGACCACAGCGCGACATGCAGCGTCTGTCGGCAACATCATCCTTACGATGGGTGCCATCTTTCGGTGCCAGCAGCACAAGTACGAAAGATAGCGGTGGTTTGCTAAGTGGTTCCGACCATTAACTCGAGATTAGGAGACGTGGGAGCCATGCACCCCCCCCCCCCCACTCCCTCCTCAGATTCTCTACGTATCTATGCCTATGGCCTTCCGGGTGTGGAGCTGACAGCTGCATGTGCAGGACCAGGTGTCATCCTGCAGCGGGGGAATTTTGAATGAAGATGGTGTTCACCCCAACCGCGCTCTCGTGGCATCCCAAAACAACTTTCACCATGTTGTGTCCACGATGTTGGTCGAACTGCTCACAGTTCCGGAACTAAGGAAACACAAATTACGACAATTTGACACAGTACATTCAAATTTGGCGCGAGTGCTTGGCAATTGGCATAGGAACCTGATTCTGGAAATAGCGTTTTCCTGTTCGCATTTTCGATTTTGGCAGTAGGTATCTTGAGAAAAGTCTACTGAAGCTGAAATGTGTTCTAATATTGTCAAAATCACGCTCATCCGTCAGGCTTATCTCCAACATATATGCACCGCACCGAATTTTCAAATCAGCACAGGTGGCATGGTCGTTTTGTGTGACAGCCTTGCCGCTCGGTTCATCCTCTATCGGACGGACACCAGCCACGCGGTCGGCTCGCCTCGGGGCACGCAGGTCGCGCGACATGACGGCATGACCACCTGACCGGCGGCGGCTGGCTGGTTGGCTGGCTGGCTCTTGGTCGGCGCTGGCTGAAGCGGTTCCGGCTGTGTCCCAACTGCTATGTGTGTTCTTAGGACTAAAACGTGCGTCCTTTTTCGTGTATTGTGGGGAAAACGCCACAAATAAAGTAAACGATCGGATATAGTTCCGATTGAAGGAATTAGGTGTTGAAGAGCTGCAACAAAAAAAGCAACAACAGAAAACAAGCTTTGAAGCTGCAAAATCGTGTCCGTCAGGCGTGACTGGGTAAATTCGCTCAAGTGAACCCTAGTGGCAATGTAGGAGGTAAACTTGAGCGTGGTTCCTACTTCTCAATTGGACGACACCGTCGTTGCATCCTTGTGCTACTAGCCCGACGTGAAGTTCTCGTCAGCGTTCCAGTCCAGCAAATGTTAGTACACAAGTGCGCATGTACTCGAAGTCCAGTTACATAGCAATCAGAGTTCGGAACAACAGGCCTGTGCGAATGGCCGGGCTGCCGTGCATCCAGCCCGGTGAACAAGCCCGGAGCTTTGCCGACAGAACCGGCAATCATTTTGACTAAATGGCCTTGTAGTCGGCGCGCCCTTAAGCCCGGCAATTCAGGCGGGCCACCAGAGAGGGTATTCTGTGCCGCAGCACACCAGTGCATACCGGACTAGCCTACCAGCTGTTTTTCGGCTCTGGTGAATGCCATCGTAGCGGCAGCTGGCCAATGAATGATCGTGAGCAATAACGGCATGTGGTGTCATTAGGGTCATAGCCATAAGTGTCATACAATAAGGTGTCAACAAGGTGTCATGTACAATAAGGACGAATAGACGAATGACGACAAGGCGAACCACGACTTCTCCATGTCCCAGGCACAGGATTGAGCACCAAATCGCGACAGAAGTTTGTCACCTGACTACAATTGCTTTTCTTCGCAGCCTGTGAATACCTTGTTGCGTTCTATTTTGTGAGAGTACACAGATTCCAGAAATAAGTATGTTTCCGCAATTTATCATTCATCCAGTATATCCTAATTGAGGTAAGGCAGATACTGACTAATCTGGAATAATTACAGCTGGGTTGACCTACCAATATTTGATTGAACCCCCACTCCAACCTTAGGTACTCGGTTTGAAGGATAAAGTGTAATTATGATTGAAATAAATTAGACTTGAAATTATCTGGCAAAAAATGATACCCAGATTTAAAAGCCTGATAGTCTAGCTCTTCTGAGCCAGGCAGAGTCGCTGAGATGAACCTTTTCGTGTATAGAATAGAACAGGGGTGTTGTTTTATATACGTTCGAGAGGGGTAAGTAACCCCTCAATGTTGACTTTGCCCCTCCCCTCTCAACAATTTTAACTTTTAACATGGGACCGTATGAAGCGTGCCCCCTCCCAGATAATTTCAGAAATCAACATCCACCGTGCAATAGAATAGATTCTCTCGGGCTTCGATCTCGCTCGTCATTGTGCCGTCGGGAAAGGTTTTGAAACTGAGGTCCTCTGATCCCAGGGATTCGTAAGACGGTATCAGGTGATCCATGCCAGATTAGTTGAGGAATAGTGTGTGTGACCAGGGGTGTATATTGTATTCTTTTGGATGGGCATATACCCTTTCCAAAATGTTCAATTTTTCCATACAATATTGACTTTGCTCCCCCCTTTATGAAATGGAAATGGGTATGCAGCGAAAAGCATGCAACTGCGGGCTGCGATCGGAGCTGGAGCACCAATGGCCCCGTCGATGGCCCTAGAAGTAGTGACGTCCGCCCGTTCATTCCGATGACCTTGTCACTCAGGACGGTTTCCAGGTGACAGACCGCCACCATTACCGTCACGACTATACCATGTAGTGTGGCCAGCGTGCTGGTATCCGGAGACACGGCGCCGACTGGCACCGTCTGCGCCGCTGAGTATCCTGCCGCCATCGCTGACATCAGACCAGAAGCCGAGGCCTCCAAGAATCCGTCAGCTATGGTGGGCAGTTGGCCCAGAGGAGCTTCCTCTGACAATAGCGGTGATGCTGCCCAAGCTGTCTGCAGCAGCAGTTGCAGATGTAGTCTTCAACAGCTCACGGTCGTGTGGGACATCTCCTGCTGTACCCATTTCGGAGTGCATGCTCGGGAGCGCCTGGAACGGCTGCTAGTCTCCGAGCTGTTGGCGGGGATTTAGTGCTTCCAGAAGGGCCGCTTGCGATTGTGTCAGCCTACGCCTCAAAGCATCAATAAGTGCCACGAACCTGAGCGCCAGGGCCTTGATAATATCCCCACCTACGTGGTGATCGACACGGAAAGGTTAGAAAGTTCGACCTCACGATGCTCTGATGTCTCCTGTCTCCTGGCGAGTGAACGGAGGGCCGGTCGTCACCTGACATTCGGCGGGGTTAGCTCGCTGCCCCGGGGCTCTCAGATTCCTGGCAGTAATAGAGAGCCGGAGAGTCACATGACCTTCAGCCGGGTCAGGTCGTTGCCCCGGGGTTTTTGATGTAGAGGGGCTCTCGGATGACTGGCGAGTGAGAAGAGGCCACTGCGGTTACAGGCGGGCGGCCGCGTGTGACCGCATGTCAGTGTAGGCGTGCCAGCACAGTAAGGTGACCTGTGTCAGACAGTGAGGCGTGAGGCCTCTGCCTGTGACACTGACGGCCTCGGTGGGATTGGTGACTCGAGATGGCGTCCCACGCGTCGTCGTCTGATATCGACTCGGCGTCTGCAGGCGCGTGGCAGTCGGTATGCGCCACGCTCTGGCAGAGAGAGAGAGAGAGAGAGAGAGAGAGTCCCGTAATGGACAGTCGTCCGTGCCGCAGGCGGCGGCAGCCTTGGAAAACAAGGGACAAAGAGAAAAAGCGAGGAAGTTGAACGCGCAAGTAGAGAAGAAAAACATCGGGCGGCGGCCGGCGCACCTGCCGGCTGCAAGGCAAATCGATGCAGGCGGCTCACGACTTCGTGGAAGCGGGGACTGCAGATGGAATCGCTCTCATAGAAGCCAAGTTAAGTAAACCGGAGAAGATGATTGGGATTCCGAAAGGCAAACTCCATAGTACGGAGCATGAGGTGTCATCATTGCACTCAAATCTAGCCGAAAACGAATGTACGATTCGCACTCGGACAGAGCGTCTTGAGAGCAGGAATTGGGGGTAAAAAGGGTATCGTATCACTGACGGAATTTCGAATGGCAAGTGACAATTACCATCAGCAAATATTTAGGTACCGGGTAGCACTCCCAGTTTATGGCACAGCAGAGTGATGCAACTGGTTTGCCTTTTCGCGTCATTCATGCCAAGTGCGTAAAAATTAAAACTAATAAAAAGCAACACTTCTACGTTGTGGACACAAGTGTATTGCAGCTGGTTCCGATCTGTAGCATCATCATTTTCGACGTATTCAGCACGAACACCAACTGAGCCACCACTAGGATCATTGTACTCAACGACACATTTGGGTTATGGCGAGGACCGACTGTTTTCCTTGACCAGCATATGCAGATATATGGATAAATAGCAAAATTAAGCGAAAATACAAATAACAAAGCAAGTTAGTAAGTGGAACGACTTTACATTGTCTCGTGTTAATTTCAGTTGTTTCAGCAGCCATTGCAATGTACCATGAGTTCTGTGTTCGTCAAAGGCAGCTTTTCCCACAAACCTGTGACCCTGTCGCAAAAGTCGGCATCGTTAGAATAACGTAGTTCAACGCATCGACGTACAGCAGAAGCATTCGACCTGCTGTGAGCACTGAAATCCCAGGCCAACGGCTATCTGGCCCAACAAGTCATAGCCCACATCCTTGTTCATTGTCCGTGTAGTCCTCACGATCGTGCCTGTGAACGAGCCGGCCTTTTTGCCCGGTATTCGCGCACGGCGGAATGTTTCCATTTTCATTGTCGCTGCAGCCGCGCCTCGCCCGCGGCACTTCCCGCCGAAGGTCTCCGAACGGCGCAGCTCAGTCATACTGCCCACACCCCCGGGAGTGCTGTGTCAGCGGCCGTCACTCACACTGATCACCGGTGTCCGTCGGCGCAGAAGCAGCGGATATCCAACACGGCCGCAGCCGCACAAACGTCCATCACCGCTAATGCAGTCCAGTGTCCATCATCACTGATGCATCCGTGTCCACTACCACCAGTGCATCCCAGTGTCTGTCACCACTGGTGCAGCTCGAAATAAATCACCACTAGGACAGCCCCAAGCTCGTCACTACTAGCGCAATCGAATGCCATCATCATTAGTGCCGCCCAATATCCATTACCTAGTGCAACTAGTGTCGCCAGTCACTAGTGCGCCCATGTCCATCGCCACCAATGCAGCCAATCTTTATCACCACTGGGGCAGCCCAATGCCCGGTCGCCACTAGGATATTCCAATGTCCATCACCATCAGTGGCCGAGCTAGGATTTCAGTAGCCAGGAAGCAAACAAACTGGGGTGTTACCTAGGACCATGTTTGTAATGTCCCTGGATTTTCACCGCATTTGTTTTCAAAGAGCTCATTAAATTAAATAATTAGTGACCGACCTAACTGTCCTGCGGAGCAGGCCTAATCTGCCACCAACGTTTTTGAGCAACTGGACTTTCGACCCTGCCTCCTCCCACCTTGGTTGAAGGTTCTTCTCTCGGTATCTCTTGATAAGTTATTTCACATGGCTGAAACTACACTAATACAAATCATTTAAAATATAAAATGTTCAAATTAAGTCAGTTCAGTTCATAACGACTGGTCGCCACCAGGCAAACGTTCGTGCACGTGTCACATCCGTCTTGAGAATTCGGCGCATTCACCACCTTTCGTGCGATTATGCGGTTTCTGCTAGGCTTCCAACATTTTGCTAATTGCGGTCACATGATAGGTAACTGGATGTTACATGATAGGCGCGTGCGATTATTCACGTGATTCGTAATGCTTCGCTGGGAAAATCTGATCAATTAAATTCGATGCTTAGTTCGCTTCTCCCCACATCTTCTGGTTGTTAAGAAGTCCCGATACGCGCTCAGCTGAGCTGCCGATGATGGACGCGGTGGCAGCGAGGGACGCAGCGGGGATGAAGAACGTAGCGTCGCTGATGGATGCAGCGGTGGTGATGGATCCAGGGGTGGTGAGGGACGCAGCGTCGTTGATGAATGCAGCGGTGGTGAGGGACGCAGCGGCGGTGAGGGACGCAGTGATGGTGAGGGATGCAGCGCTGGTGAGGGATATCAGCGGTGGTGAGGGATGCAGCGGTGGTAAGAGACTTAGCGTAGGTGTGGGACGTTAGCGGCGATGAGGGACCCGGATAAGTATAGAGCTCAGGCCGCCGTGAGCGGTGAGAGCGAACACGAAGCGTTCGAGCCGCGAACCGTTTATGTCGGCGACAGGTGCACAGCGGCATCCTCGGTAAACGCAAAAGCCTGTGTGGAATAAACAATATGTATATATATGCATATATACATATATATATATATATATATATATATATATATATATATATATATATATATGTGTATGTGTATGTGTATGTGTGTGTGTGTGTGTGTGTGTGTATGTGTGTGTGTGTATGTGTGTGTATGTGTGTGTGTGTATGTGTATGTGTGTGTGTATGTGTGTGTGTATGTGTGTGTGTGTGTGTGTAAGTGTGTGTGTGTATATTTGTGTGTGTGTGTATGTAGTGAACTGACGGCCGGATAGACCAGACCTCGACAGCCCGATTGACATCCCGGCATGTATCCCAAAGACCAGTAAAATAACCTGTCGGTCCTGACCTGGCTCTCTGACCGAGTTTTCTGTCCTCGCATTTGCCACACCGCTAGTGCCGGCCTTGAGCAGACAGAGCCAGTCTGCAGAGCAATGTTCGATCCCACCTCAAGTCAATCGCTGCGCTGTTCTCACGTTTGGTAACCTGACCAGCTACGCGCTGAAAATCAACAATTAGCATGGTTGCTCTGAGTGCTTATACGGTAGCTTTTTGAGCGAACCACTGATCGATTTAAGCCTGGTCGTTTCGTCCCCATGTTGCAAAATAAGTATCCCCGATTTAGGTCAGCATTGCAATCCAGTCGAGAGATGGACAAGCTCTCCAGTGGACAGCTGGAGTAATCTGCAAGTAGCCGGCTTTCCCTGTGCTAACAGCCGTGCGGTCTCGTCCAATGGCCACAACTTGGCCATCAAATTAACTCACCACAGACTGTACCTCACAACGTATAGCACATCCCTCGTCGGAAGCTGGAGTGGGATGTACAATGTATTATCATCCATGCTCATAACTTTTGCAAAATGCTCCTCTTGATAAGTAGACCTTGTTCCAGTGAATGGACCATTTTCATCTAACTGCTGCTCCACCAATTCAAACGATGCATCTTTTCTGCTTTCAAAATGAAGCGACGACAGTACGTTATTATGCTTTCAGGCACCCGACTCTCTATTTGGGCCTCTCCCAAATACGTCCTTGTCACTTCCATGCTTTATGACACACGCTAAGTGATTTATTGCTCGGAGTCATGCGTTCAATTTTAACTTGAAATCCCTCGATGATAACAGCCGCCGCACGATGAGAAAAATCGTACCTGCCGCCTATAATAGTCACGCTATGCAATTCGTCGAAGTTTCGCACCTGCTGTCGGGTGCTCAAAGCTGGTGTCAGCAACCAGCGTGGAGTCCCTTGTTAGTCATGATGCCGAGTGGTCTAGTAAAGACTGACGCTGCTCTGCCGTACCCGGCTTCGAGTGGTTCTCCTGCTCGGGTCTCTGACGAGTAGTGGTTCTCCTGCTTCCATATCTGACCGGTAGCGCTGAGGCGGCGTGATCCCTGTCGATTGTGTTCCCCGATCACCATCTGCTCCGCCGTTCTATGACATTTCAGAAATGTTATCTTCCCCGCAGGTACCTTATCACGCCTGGAGTGGTTGCAGGCTACTGGATTCCCACATTTACATCTGGCAATGTGCAGTATCTGTCCGAACCTCCCAGCTGTTCGGTCAAAAACACTTTTCTGTGTTGTCATTTTTCATCGTTCTTCACGAAACGATTGCAACATTCAGTGACCAGTTGCCCGATATGTGTCTCTAAAATGGCAGAAATCCCCTCTTAGTAATTAATAGTATATCGTGTACAGGGATGGAGCCCTTTCTTAAAATGGTGTATAGATACATTACATATGAAAAGTGCAGCGCAAAACTACTAGGTTTGTCAGTGGACTGGACAATTTATGACATGGGGATATGCTTATGGCATTAGATGTGTGCTCACTCAAGCATAGGGGATAAGAGGGTGACGAATAGTCTTGGGGTAAGGTGCCCTTCTCTCAACCGAATGGTTGTTGGATCGAGTCTCGTTTGTCTCCACTCTTCGTCCGCGACCAATCGGCGTGAGAGATAGGCGACGATATTGTGCCCAACAGTGAACGTATTGTAAAGCCCCACCACCAAGAAATTAAAGGGTGATGTCGTCGAGGTGCTGAGGATACCTAAAAGATCGGACCATTGTAATCTGAATAATCCCGTCCAACTCGGGGAATCGCATATTCAAAGTAGTGAAGTCGATCTGTAGGACAGCTCAGTGTCAATCGGTTTTAAGTGAAATGGTGGTTGGTCGGTGGAATAGGTTGCCTGGTGGTGTAGTGCACAGGAACTCATTGGAAGTATTTGAAAATACGGTGGATAAATTATGTAGGCTCCATCATTTTTTTCAGTTCTAGGCTCTGCAGTAGAGAGATAGGAATTTTGGGTGGATGGGGTGGGATGCCGACTGATGCATGTAGGTTTGCATTGGGCAGGTATGGTCATAGGTAGCGGCTGGGATAGGTAGCGGAGAGTCTCTTGTTGTATTTGTTTGTGATTACGGTGGATAATTTATTTGTGCATTGTTGACGATGTTAACGAGGTCAGTCACTCTGTAAGCGACAGAGTGAAGTGACAGATGAAATGCAGCCAACAAGTAGTACATCTTTGGAATAGGTTACAAAATGAGGCGGTGGAGATTCCTTCACTGCAAGTACTTAAGATAATGGTTGTCGTTTTCTTCAACAGTCGTGATATTTTATTTGATTAGGTAGATAATAGGACACTTCCATTTTAGATGGACGCCTTGGACCCGGATCTTTTATGTCCTACATACTGATCATACATGGTAAGATAAAATAAAAACATGGTAATATAAAATATCGTCGTTGATTAAGAATCGGGTTTCGGATATGTGAAGTGTTGGAACTGGCCATGGTAGTGCAGTGCGGTCGATGGTGTCTACAATTCATTATATATCATTGCTTAGGGGTCTTCAGTTTCTTTTTCACGTCTTATATCATTGTCATTTTATCAGTTTAACCCGTCCCGTCTCGGGGGCGTCTTCAACCGCCCCCTCAGCGTTTTCGCGGATAGCGGACGAACGGCGCGTGGCAGCGCGCCCAAATTTGGCATACCTTTTCCCACATCAATGTGGCATGCTGATTCAAAAATTTTAGATCAGGTCATCTAGGGTCAACGAGTTAGTCAAGGTCAAGTGAGGTCACCTCCTAGAAAGTTCTACCAGTCGTGACGCTTTAACGGATACAGATATTTTAATGAAATTTTCAGCGTTTGCTTATCTTTATGGATGCAACAAAACTTACTAGTGGATTTTTTCCGTTTTTGACTACATACAAATTTTGCGTATTTTCCAAATTGTAGTTCAAATACAGGATTTGGATAAAGTAAGAATTTTTTATTAGAGTAAGTTGACGTTCCACAACGTTTCTCGGTCTGCTCTACCCACTGCAAAAGGAAAATTTAAGAAAACTTGAAAACTCAAAAATACTATTTGTTTTGTTCGGGGGGGCAAAAACAATTATAGCCTTGGTCGATTTCGCTGTCCTTTTCTCATTCCAAATATTTTTTTTCATATATCCCCCAAAATGAACTCCCCAGAGTCAAAAACATAATGTAAGTCGTGAAAAGTCGTGAAATTCTATCCCCCCTGGTGATGTCACTTTTGGGGGAAATTGTTTTGCAGGGTGGACCCGGACCCTACTCGTCGAGCCCTTTCCGATGACACCTCTTTCGTTTTCGTGCGACGCTTAGTTTGGATTTTAGAGGGGGTCTTCAACCCCCTACCCCGAGACGGGGTGGGAGGATTTAACCGGAAAGACGGTGCGGGTTAACCCAGATGGGTGCATGTGGCTCTCATGGACCCTTAGGCCTTTACGATCTTCATTGCCTTTATTTATCGAGAACTGACCTACGTGGACATGCTTTACGTTGTTATTTTCTTAACGATTGCTTTTTGTCCGGTACTGTCGTCTCCCTATCTTGCCTTAGTCTTTTGTGAACATTTATCTGTAGTTTGCGATATTCCGTTTGTTGGAAGCACATTGGATGGTGCGCATCGAAGTTGATCTGATGCGAAATTACTCGTAGTCCCACGGGACGAGCAAGTTTTTGACATTCTGCGCACACACTAATCGCCAACCACAGTTGTGGATGGTCTGCTGCAAGGTCATGCCTGAGTGCTGTTGCATGGCCGTGCCTGAGTGTTGCTACAGGGCCGTGCCTGAGTGCTGCTACAAGGTCGTGCCTGAGTGCTGCTGCATGGCCGCGCCTGAGTGCTGCTGCATGGCCGTGCCTGAGTGCTGCTGCATGGCCGTGCCTGAGTGCTGCTACAAGGTCGTGCCTGAGTGCTGCTACAGGGCTGTGCCTGAGGTCTGCTAAAGTGAAAAGGCCGGGGTCTCCTACCGGGTCAAGGCCAAGATCTGTTACAAGGCCGAGGCCACAGTTGGAACAGTCGTTAGGTTCATACTCGGTTAGTTGGTTGGTTATTGGAGTTTAGGGGCGCATCGACTACATCGGTCATGCAGCGCCCATAACATCGTCAGTGAAACAGTGAAATGCAAGCAACATCGTCAATCAGACAGAGAAAAGTAAACATCAGTCAAACAGTGAAATGGGAGTAACATCAGAGAAACAGTGAAATTCACGAAACATCATCAGTGAAACAGTGAAATTTACGAAACATCAGTGGAACAGTGAAATTCACGAAACACCATCACTGAGACAGTGAGATGGAAGAAACATCAGTAAAACAGTGAAGCAGCAAGAGCAAACGAAAACCAGCCAGTGACGTGTCACTGGGATAAATATAGGACGAAATACGACGGAACTAAGATCTCGCCGAGTAAACAACATCAAAACGCACTTGCGAGAGGAACTCGAATAACCGTCCAGAATGAACGATGCGTGATCCATCATCCAGAAGAACCGCCATCGTTAGCGTGGATACGTCTCGTCCAAAGAATCGTCGTCGTTGTGCTGAGAATAGAGGGCACACCAGAAGAACGTGCCTCACTGTCAGTGGCATGTCACAGCGAGTGCACATCGGTCTGTCCTCGTTTCGTAGCAGGTAGCCGTGGGTAGCATAAGTGTGGCCTATTCGTATCCTGGCGAGTAGCACTTCTTCCTTCCGGGAAGTTCTAGATGATGATTTCCAACACCCCAGAGTTGGCCTGATGGTTTGATACTCGGTTAGATATTGGGAATTCGCACATAAATCGGTTGAAAAATCAAACCCGGAACATTGGAGCACTGGTATTGTACGGGCTCTCTTCTTTATACGTGGGCCCAAATATGCAATGGCTAGATAGGTAATGTGTGTATAGCAAACACATTTTCGTTAGTTCGGTCTTCCCGGTCAGATTCCCACACCTTGCCTCAGGATTGAGTCTTTGTAGGGCCACCCTTCCCCAATCTTCGAACTAAGCGTTGCACGAAAAAGAAAGTGATGTAATTGGAAAGCACTCGACGAGTAGTACACGAAACAACACCGACACTTTTACCCCCTCAAGAAGTGATATATCTAAGGGGTCTATGCATTCACGTTTGGCGTCATTTTTGGAGTTCATTTTGTTGGCGGCTTTAAAACATTTATTTGAAATCGGAAACGGAAGGCGAAGTCGTTCATATCCACAAACCGTCCTCCCACCGGAAAATTAGCTATATATCTGAAGACGCTTTCAAGATATTTAATTCAATTTCATTCAATCACTTTTTATGATGGGTAGAGCACACCGAAAAACGTTGTTTTAAGTCAATGTAGCCTGATTCAAGTGCTCATTTTAGCCATAATCTTTTATTTTACTTCTAATACGCAAACATACCAAAACAAGCCATCAAAAAATGAAAAATATGAACTCCTCTGTTACGTTTTGATGCATCCCTAAAGACAAGGAAACGCTGAAAGTTGCATTCAAATATCTTTGCCCGTTAAAGCGTAGCGATTGGTTGATCTTTCTGGACATAACATCACTTGTCCTTGACCAACTTGGTGCACGTGTATGACCTGACTGCAAAATTTTCACAAATGCTCAATTGATGTGAGGAAAGGAATACCAAACTTCGTCATGCTGCCGTGCACCATCTTTGGCCACAATTCGTGGGAAAAAGCTGGGTAGAAATACCTCCCAAAAAAGACGAATGTATTGAATACAAACAAAATCAATGCAAATTATCTTCCTATGATTCCAGTTTCTTCTGTGTTTTTCTTCTGTACATCTTCCTCCCATGTAGGTGGGTGAGCCATGTTCGCCTGTGTGTGCGCTGTTGCACATTTGTGCACGAATAATGATTGTGTGAGCGATTTGTCTACTTCTGGCTGTGTCCTCATTTATGTGTTTCGCGAAACAAACGTACCGAGCGTGGATGATATGTCCGCTTGCTACATTCCTAGCAAGGAATATAGTTTTGAACTGAAAGTGAATTAATTTAAATGAGGTTGGTAAGTCACCCACAAAAATCACCAGATAGTTCTTAACATATTACTGCGCACTATTGGACTGAAAATCCGTTGGGTAATGACGGCTGCTTGCAGTGCATCGCACACATCAAATAGACAGAAGACTTGACACGACTTTCAAGACTATCTGTACGCGAATGGAGAAGTCTGCCTTAGCGAAATACAGAAAATGTATGGCTGGGCGTGCGGTGACCGCGAGCTGAATTCTTAATGCATCTGCATTCATCCCCTTCCTGAATTATTCATAATTCGACAGTCTGATGGCCAAACATTATAATTAGTAGGCTCAAAACTAAGTCGCCAAAGACTGGTGAATATTCAAATGCGCTCTATATACTGCAACGCAAGCGCCGGCCACCTACTGACTATTAATGCACGAGCACAGTCCTATGCCCAACCTCCACCTGGATGTGCAGTCACGGAAGCAGTGTGGCTCTGGAATATTTTCAGCCAGGAGAGAATAAGGACTGCTTTAAGCCCCCGCCTGGTACAAGGGTATTCTCAGAAAGCGAATACATCGGCAAGTTTTCCGCAAGAGAGTATGCATGCTTAGCGAAATAAAGTAGCAAGCTTAGGCAGCATGCAACCGTCACTGGCAGTGTTGAAGCTTCCGTCGTTGTCAGTTCTCTTCGCATTGCCCTCAATAATAAATGGCACGTCATAGGCACGTATTCGATCCTGCCAGCAACAACAAACATCGTGAAAGAGTTGTCGGACGAAGAAGCTGCAATGGTACATCTCCTGGACAATCCTGTAGAAAGGGTTCGTGAGATGTCCAATGGTGTCTCTGAGCCACTGCTGTATCAAGTCTAAGCCAGTGCATATTTCGCGTTTCAGCTTGATGAATTAGTTAGTTAATTATTTGGGCTTTAGGGCGCATCGACCAGGGTTGATCATTCGCCCCCATAACGTTTGTCCTAGTGCTTCACGGTAGGGGAACGTATTACCTGGTGTGTACGTAGTTTGGAAGTTAATCGCTGCTAAGTAGCGGAACAAGTTCCCAGAATGTACAAGTTTTTATGAATTTCCCAGGATATCTTCGTAAGTCAACCGATTCACGTCTCTTTCAAAGAACAATCGTCGCTCTGATGCAAAATTGTGACATGTCAGAAGCACGTGACGCACAGTCAGTATTTCCAGACAGCGTGGGCGTTTTAAAAATTAAAACCCTGGTCGATTTTGCTGTCCTTTTCTCATTCCAAATACATTTTGCTTTTTCATATATCCCCAAAATTAACTCCCCAGAGCCAAAAACATAATGCGAGACGTTAAAAGTCGTGAAAATATAGCCCCCTGGTGACGTCACCTTTGGGGGAGAAATTGTTTTGGGGGTGGACCCGGACCCTATTCCTCGAGCGCTTTCCGACGACACCTCTTCCGTTTTCGCGCGATGGTTAGTTTGGATTTTAGAGGGGGATACTAACCGCCCCCCCCGAGACGGGGTGTGAGGATCTGACCGGAAAGACGGCGCGGGTTAACCTAGCGCTCTGGGTAGGGACTATGATGTTTGGCTGGCAGGTCAATAAACAAAAACCACTTAATACATGTATATTCAGTACACAGTACCAGAACGAAGTCGGACGTTGCCGTGGGATTTTACTTACGGCCCATACAATCTGCTCGGATTAGGTTTTCTTCAGCAATAATTGAACTATGTGAAAGCTACATCCAGAACATACAAATTCACCCTGCCAATGTTAGTTTCGCTATGAAGAAAAACACGTAAAATAATGAGAGAAAAATCCAGATGAGGAGCCGGATCGACGGAAAAATACAACGGCGAACTGAGATTTAGTTGCCGCCCCCCCCCTTGAATGACAAAATAAAATGGCGGTCGAAGCTGTCTGCATCGCTGCAGACGCGACAATGAATATTTCGACGAAGTCTTTCAAAGCTATTCTTTTCCCAGTCCCTTCCCCGTGCCGCTCCCTACCTATCCTCTCATCCCATTCCCTCTCTCCCCATCCCATCCCTCTCCCTCATCCCACTCCTTACCTCCCTTTATCCTCACCGCGTGAAACTAGGAAAGGCGACCGTGGGAGTGGGATTTCGCTCAAAGCGAAGTCACTGTAGTGTGACTGTCTGAATGCATGTCACAAGGGTACGCAGCTTTCCCATGCGAAAGTTCAGGTGCTGTGCCCACATAGTTATCAAGAGAAATGATTGGTTTTCCGCATAATCTTATTGGCAGACAAGAAGCATGTGCCATGGCCGCGAGTGCGTACCCGTGTCACTCGGAAATATTCACCTGGAAATGTTTGCCGTTCATGTTCCAATTGTTCAGCCATGCATACGTTGTGGTAGTATATCTGTCGCCAGCTTACGCATAATGTCGTGCATTCAATAAATCAGCTGTTCGCTTCGCGTTGCTTTTCAGATGGTGATGGATTCGTGCATAAGATTTGCATACTATTGCGAGGCTGGATTATGCAATTGTTGGCTTCAGTGGTTGCGTAACGTAGTTTACTAGTACATTAAATACTGTTTTGGCCGCCTCATTCACGTGATTGTATAAGCCGGTATTGCGCCTGTGTAGTCCAGCCGGTATAAGCCGGTCCAGCCGGCTCAGGAGAACGGCTGGTGGAGATAGAGACAGAGTCCAGCCGGCAGGAGAACAGCTGGTGGAGACAGAGACAGAGTCCAGCCGGCTCAGGAGAACGGCTGGTGGAGACAGAGACAGAGTCCAGCCGGCCCGCCCCGCGCCGCGGGGACAGAGACAGAGTCCAGCCGGCAGGAGAACAGCTGGTGGAGACAGAGACAGAGTCCAGCCGGCAGGAGAACAGCTGGTGGAGACAGAGACAGAGTCCAGCCGGCTCAGGAGAACGGCTGGTGGAGACAGAGACAGAGTCCAGCCGGCAGGAGAACAGCTGGTGGAGACAGAGACAGAGTCCAGCCGGCTCAGGAGAACGGCTGGTGGAGACAGAGACAGAGTCCAGCCGGCCAGGAGACAGCTGGTGGAGACAGAGACAGAGTCCAGCCGGCAGCGCTGGTAGACAGAGTCCAGCCGGCCAGGAGAACGGCTGGTGGAGACAGAGACAGAGTCCAGCCGGCAGGAGAACAGCTGGTGGAGACAGAGACAGAGTCCAGCCGGCTCAGGAGAACGGCTGGTGGAGACAGAGACAGAGTCCAGCCGGCAGGAGAACAGCTGGTGGAGACAGAGTCCAGCCGGCTCAGGAGAACAGCTGGTGGAGACAGAGACAGAGTCCAGCCGGCAGGAGAACAGCTGGTGGAGACAGAGACAGAGTCCAGCCAGCTCAGGAGAACGGCTGGTGGAGACAGAGTCCAGCCGGCTCAGGAGAACAGCTGGTGGAGACAGAGACAGAGTCCAGCCGGCAGAGAACAGCTGATGGAGACGAGACAGAGCCAGCCAGCTCAGGAGAACGGCTGGTGGAGACAACAGAGTCCAGCCAGCAGGGAACAGCTGGTGGAGACAGAGACAGAGTCCAGCCGGCAGGAGAACGGCTGGTGGAGACAGAGACAGAGTCCAGCCGGCAGGAAACAGCTGGTGGAGACAGAGTCCAGCCGGCCAGGAGAACGCTGGTGGAGACAGAGACAGAGTCAGCCAGCTCAGGAGAACGGCTGGTGGGACAGAGTCTAGCCGGCCAGGAACAGTTGGTGGAGATAGAGACAGAGTCCAGCCGGCAGGAGAACAGCTGGTGGAGACAGAGACAAGAGTCCAGCCAGCTCAGGAGAACGGCTGAGACAGACGGAGGCACATTACAGCCGGTTGAAGAGCAGCCATTGCCACCGACGATCGAATACTGCGAAGTCCAGACGAGGGTCGACGGCGTTGAAGCCTAAGGACCGTGTCAAGAACATGGAGAACAAGTGATATTGGCCAAGATCAACATAGTGAGAGCTCGGTACCAGAGCCAGTGGAAACTACAGAAGTAAACGATGATAGCAAGGTCTCAGCACACCAACAGCTACCAATGCCTCACACACATCAAATACGGAGAGCGTACATTCGCGTTTCAAAACGCCTCCAAGATATCAAAACGTCCGAGATGCCATTGACCGTCCCGACATAAAAGCATCCACACAACCAGGATGCAGATGCTAAGTCAGGCCTAACCCGGCACACATAACTTTGAACCATCTATGTTAGCAGACCGCAGTTCCCACCCTGCACGTGCATGCCCTGACCACAGCTCCAACAACCCTGATTACAACAACCACGGTTAAATGTGATCTGCCATAGCGTTATGTTGTTCCCGCACAACATAACTATCGCCCAGTCGGGTAAAGGCGACGGCGAAACAGAGGCAAACAAGCCACAAACAAGCCACACACAAAACCCGCCAGCAGCTCCATTTCATTGCATGCCACGCAACACAGTGAATACACCAAAAACTGTTTGACCTTTAGCCCGCTGCCCCGCTCAGTAGGCCGGTGATTAGGGCCTACGGTGCCCAGAGGATGGACGCCAGGACGAGCTTCCCCAGTGAACAGCACTGCTGGTGTGAACTATCACTCAGATGCAACACGTTAATATGCTGTGTGCACCTACCTCAGCCCCACTGGACTGCATCACGCCCGGACGCCTGGCCTGCGTTATGCGGTAGTATGAGGAAGGCACGTGTCCTCCTCTATTGCTTCGTCGGCTACGATATATTTCCCCATCTTAAATATTTGTATTCCTAAACCATGCATAATTCTGATCAGGTCATGCAATGGCAAGTGGTTGACGCAGTCGCAAGAAAATCGGCTTGCGCAATAATCGCATTTTTTAACGCATATTGCTTCATTTACCTTCCACATCAATTCGCCCCGTCGTATATTCCTGATTGTGTATACCACTCTTCCTAGTTTCTTTCCATGCATATCAAATGGCACCAAAATCAATGGCAGCACTCGATAACAATAGATTCACGAGACGCACGACCAAGATGTGATTTGGCACCTGTGCCAGGTAGTGTCGTGAACAACTCCGGTAGCGGGAACAATGGACCAAACGCCCGAAGTTAAGGGAAGAACCGAGAAGTTTCGGTCGATTCTGTCCAGTCAGCTGCTTCAGGTCATACGGCCAATGTTAAATTTCAGGATTTCAGGGCGGCACGGTGTCGCGATACCCTCCGTTCCTTCGAGTAAACAATGAAGGGAACGAGTACTTTCCTTGGTAAGTTGCCCGTCTCATAACCGAAAGATTGTGGGTTCGAGTCTCACCTGTCGCTACCCTTCTCCCGCGGCCAGTCGGCGTGAGTGATTGGCAACGCTACATGACTCAACGGTCGACGTGTCGCAAAACCCAATAGCCAACCGACTATGCAATGAACACCAGTTGATAGACACCGGCGCTAGCGTCGTGAAGACGTCTCCCACGGCGCTGAGTCGGCAGCGGGCGTGCATCTCGGCCCAGCTCACAGCTTGCTGCTGGCCTGGCGCAGCTCCAGCTCACAGCTCACTGCTGGCCTGACACAGCTCACAGCTTGCTGCTGGCCTGGCGCAGCTCCAGCTCACAGCTCACTGCTGGCCTGACACAGTTCACAGCTAGCTGCTGGCCTGACACAGCTCACAGCTTGCTGCTGGCCTGACACAGCTCACAACTTCCTGCTGGCCTGGCGCAGCTCACAGCTTACTGCTAGCCTGACACAGCTCACAGCTTGCTGCTGGCCTGGCGTAGCTCCAGCACACAGCTCACTGCTGGCCTGACACAGCTCACAGCATGCTGCTTGCCTGGCGCAGCTCCAGCTCACAGCTCACTGCTGGCCTGACCAGCTCACAGCTTGCTGCTGGCCTGACACAGCTCACAGCTTGCCTGACACAGCTCACAGCTTGCTGCTGGCCTGAGTGCATCGACTACATTGGTCATGTAGCGCCCATAACAATACAATTTATTTACACGTCGATATATCGCACATGCTAGCTAGTTAAGCTTGCAGAATAATAGCTGACACAAGCTCACAGCTTGCTGCTGGCCTGGCGCAACTCACAGCTTGCTGCTGGCCTCACACACCTCGACAGCTCCGTCGTGCACCAGCTGCTGCAGCTGGTGGTCGCTGTAGCCCAGCTCGCGCAGCACGTCGGCCGTGTGCTCGCCCCTGCGCGGCAGCCGGCGGCTCGCGTCGGCGCCGACGGCCGGCGTGCGCGACAGTCGCGGCGCCGGCGCCGGCGCGCCGCCGCCGAAGCTGGCGCGCGCGGCCGCCTGCTCGCCGGCGGCCGCCTCGCGCGGCGTCAGCACGGGCGTCACGCACGCGTCCGCCGCGCCGAAGAGGCGCGTCCACTCGGCCTGCGTGCGGCCGGCGAACGCGTCGGCCACGCGCCGGCGCGCCGCCGCCGAGTCGGCCGGCAGCTGCTGCAGGTCGGGCAGGCCGAGCAGCGCGGCGAAGCGCGCGAAGAACTGCGGCTCCAGCGCGCCGACGGCCATGTGGCGGCCGTCCGAGGTGCGGTAGCAGCCGTACCAGAAGCTGCCGCCGTCCAGCCTGCCGGGCAGCACCGCGCCGGCTGTTGGACCGGCCGCCGACACCGAACTCCCGCATCGACAGCTGATAGAAGCCTCGTCATCAGCCGATCCAGTACACGTCGGCGCCATACATACCGCCTAAAGTGGCCAAGTTCAAAACAGTATGTGTACAAATCAACGTATTCATCGATACCGAAGTAGCGTTTGTCGGTCATCTTATTGGGAATGTTTGCATGTATATTCATAGTGTATATCTTGTGGCGGGTCGCTGAGTCCTCAGTGGGACTGAAAGTTGGTGATAAGTCTTACAAACTTGTGCTATGGAACCGGTATTTGTGAACCTGCTCAAGGACCAGCATTACACCCCTGCTCAATGACCAGCATATTCTATTTGTCGGACCAGTACACCCCACCCGACTGGTTATGAATGATGCGGTTACTCGTATTGCACATAAATCCACCGTACATCGACTCTTAACGTGCCGTCGAGATAGAATGCGTTTTGAAAACCACGAGATACACATGCTAAGAAACAATAAGTACTGAAAAAGGCACACTGGATGGTTGATCAAATACGAACTATTCGACGAACGTAATGACAATACGACGGAACCGAATACGCATGGCACCCTTGGAAATATGGGTTGCTCCTGAATTTTTTGCATCCGTAGCATTATCTTCTCCAAAAAATTATCATTTCATTGTTCTAATTTTGAGGTGGAATGTGCTCTTCGGCAAATAACTGCTCTGTGATAAAGCACTTAAGATTCACCGGGAGGTGCAAGCTGTGATTTTGATGTCGTCGGTTTGAAGAAAAGCATCCTCAACGCATACGGTTACTTATCGATGATCCGTAAACTTTCCTCTCCACATCCAGGACTACAAAGCACAAATCCAACCCTGCATTTACCAGCCCAGTATCACAACAAAATCACATCTACCAGTCCAGCGCCATAGCACCACTACACCTACCAGATCAGCGTCACAATAAGTCCATGCCCGCCGAACTGACATCAAAACAAAGCCGCATATAGCGGGCCAGATTCGCAACAAAACCACGCCCGCCAAATCACCTTCGATGTCACGCAGGCAGCAGTTGGCCAAGCCAGCCAGGAGCAGACGGCTACAGACGGATGGCCCGAGCCAGCTGAGAGCGGCAGCTATAGCTACCGCTAGTATACCGGTTCTCACCAGTTGTGGCCGGGCTCTTGACCCCACACCGGGTGCAGGTCACGGGACTTGAACAGCCAGCTGCTGACATAGGCGGCCCCCTCTGTCATACTGCAGTCGATGACCTGACCTAGACCCGACCTGAGGATTAGACAGCGCGGCAATGTCGACAAGCACTTGTGATGTGATTGTACGTGACCGCTTCTTTTCCGCGTAAGCCTCTCTTGATAGCTATAAACATAAATTTTAACCTGAAAAATAATATAAGTGGGCATTTGATGATAAATCCATCGGTGCCTCTCATCATTGTCTTCATAGGCCATGCCACCGTTGTGGCCCCGGGTCTGGATACCACAGGATTATTTTTTCCACCACATCATTCACCTCCTGGCTTGAAAATTGCTTTCTGTTGGATTTCACCTGAAAACTGAAGTTAGCATGTGCTGCTCAGCGTAGGTTAGCCGCACCACGCCAAGGTAGCATCTGCTCCACAGTGTAGGTTAGCCGCACCACGCCAAGGTAGCATCTGCTCCACAGTGTAGGTTAGCCGCACCACGCCAAGGAAGCATCTGCTGCTAAGTGTAGCTTGGCCGCACCATGTCAACTTTATTCGTAACAACTACAGGACTGCTCCTGGCATGCTCCTATTCAACCACATCTATGCAATCCATGCCAGCAAGTCAGCACGTCGGCTCGTCAACGGTCCACCCATCTCGCCTGGTGCCAACATACTGGCGGTTCATCTGGCGATATTCCAACTACAAAAGACCCAGTCCTTCTCCCAGGCCCAGGTGGTTTGCCTTTCACCCGCACCACCTGGTGCAGCCCGCTCGAGTGGAGTGCCTCACCTGGTCCTCTCAAACAGCGCTGCCATGATCCCCATGGCGCAGATCAAACCGCCTCCGGCGAAGTCGGCCAGGATGTTGACTGGTGGCGCCGGAACCCCGTCCGAGCCCGCCAACGACGACAGCACGCCTGTGGAGGGGCGACAGGTGAAGCTCCGTCCGGGTCTGCTAACGACGACAGCACGCCTGGGGGGGACGGTACCCTGTCCGGCCCACGACAGCAGCCTGGGGGGGCGACGGTAAGCCGTCCGGTCTGCTAACGACGACAGCACGCCTGAGGGGGGACTGGTGAAGCCCTGTCCGGCTCTGCTAACGACAACAGCACGCCTGGGGGGGGGCGACAGGTGAAGCCCTGTCCGTCGCTAACGACAACAGCACGCCTGGGGGCGCGACAGACGAAGCTCCGTCCGGGTCTGCTAACGACAACAGCACGCCTGGGGGGCGACTGGTGAAGCCCTGTCCGGGTCTGCTAACGACGACAGCACGCCTGGGGGGGGGGGCGACTGGTCAAGCCCTGTCCGGCTCTGCTAACGACAACAGCACGCCTGGGGGGGGGGCGACAGGTGAAGCTCCGTCCGGGTCTGCTAACGACCAGCAGCGGGGGAGGTGCGTCCGGTTTAACGACGACAGCACGCCTGGGCGACAGGTGAAGCCTCCGGCCCGCTAACGACGACAGCACGCCTGGGGGGGGGGGGCGACTGGTGAAGCCCTGTCTGGCTCTGTTAACGACGACAACACGCCTGGGGGGCCACTGGTGAAGCCCTGTCCGGGTCTGCTAACGACGACAGCCCACCTGGAGAAGGCGGCAAGTGGTACGCCTGCAGGTGGGGCGCTGGTGACTAGGTCACGCTTAGAGGAACAGAACTGGAGGCACGCCTGGGAGCACATCGATGAATAGGGCGTGCGTGGTGAATGGGTGAATGGAAATGGTAGCTGTAGTTCGTTTCAGAGGTTGAAACCAGACCATGCCTTGAAAAGAAATTTGTGGGGAGAAAATATGCTTGCATAACTTATATTGAGACTAGATGTTGTATCTGATAGCATTTGGTGATACATTTCTTGTAATTATCTGACTGCAACGTTCTCAGGCACCGTTCCAGTGGTTATTCAAATCTGCATAATGATAATATTATTACATTTGTCCAGATATTATCGACAGTATTTGGTTTATGCCGCACCAGTAGCGCAATTGGCTAGAGCGCTGGCCTGCTCTGGTCGCCCCTGTCCTGGCGACACAGGGTTCGAGTCGCTTCGCGCGCTCATGTTAAGCCCCTGGCTGGGAGGGTCAGTTAGCAGCTGGTCCGATAAGGCCGGGGACGAGCTACCGGGTGGCTGTGTCGGTGCATTGATGGCACGAGTTTTCGGTGAAATTTCTGCCATTGATTTTAAATTCATAGATCAGGTGGTGGGGCCAGTGTTCATTCGACAAGCTCTACTAAGCATTAGAACCCCGGTTCATAAAGCCATCTCAGCAAGAACTCTGATTATTTTTTGTTAAATGCTACATATTTGTCAAACGAGCCACTACCCAAATTACTTTCCTATGCTGTGCCGTCCTTGTCCACATGCTAAAGGTTTTCATGAAACAACCATCTTTGCCGTCATTGTGCACATGCCAAAGATGCTCATGAAGCGAACATCCTGTGCCATCTTTGTTCGCATGCTTAATATTCTCATGAAACAGCCATTTTGTGTCATACTTGTCGACATGCTGAAGATGTTCATGAAACAATCATTTTCGACGACCCTGTCCATACGCTAAAGATGTTCACGGAACCACCATTTTGTGCCATGCTCGTCCATATTATAAAAGTGCGCATAAACAAAATCAACCGCGAGCAGTGCCGCGAGCAGTGCCGCGGACGTGTACACGGCAAGACGAAGTGCAACACAAAACTGGGAGCCGACCATAACCAGACGACATCGCATCCACAGGTTCTCTCTCCCAAAAGGTTTGTTCGATCTCCCCTTTCTCCTCTTCCCCGCGACCAACGCGTAGAGGCGCTACTTCTACGGGTTTGTTTAAAACAATACCCACCCAACACACAGACGGGCGTCCCGAGCCGGCTGCGACAGACCACACACCGACCGCAGCGCTGGCGCACCGGACATGGCGAGGTAGTTGATGTCGTGGCCGGCCCAGCCGGAGGCCGGCCCCGTCTGGCCGTACCCGGTCAGTCGGGCGTAGACGAGGCCCGGGTTGGCGGCCGTCAGCGCGGCCGGGCCCAGGCCCAGCTTCTCCATCACACCTGGCGGACGGGCCGCCGGTCCGGTCAGAAGCGGCATCGCCGTTACACCCTGACGTCGGCATCACAATTACACCCTGACGTCGGCATCACCATTACACCCTGACGTCGGCATCACCATTACACCCTGACGTCGGCTAACCACTGGCGTCGGCATCATCATTACACCCTGACGTCAGTATCACCATTACACCCTGACGTCGGATCCCCCCACTCGGCATCACAATTACACCCTGACGTCGGCATCGCCGTTACACCCTGACGTCGGCATAACCATTACACCCTGACGTCGGCATCACCATTACACCCTCGGCATTCACCCTGGCTCGCATCACCATTACACCCTGACGTCGGCATCACCGTTACACCCTGACGTCGGCATCACCATTACACCCTGACGTCGGCATCGCCGTTACACCCTGGCGTCGGCATCACAATTACACCCTGACGTCGGCATCACCATTACACCCTGACGTCGGCATCACCATTACACCCTGACGTCGGTATCACCATTACACCCTGACGTCGGTATCACCATTACACCCTGACGTCGGTATCACCATTACACCCTGACGTCGGCATCGACATTACACCCTGACGTCAAATTACACCCTGACGTCGTATCACCATTACACCCTGACGTCGGTATCACCATTACACCCTGACGTCGGTCAAAGTTACATAACAGTCGCATCACCATTACACCCTAACATCGGCATCGACATTACACCCTAGCGTTGACATCACAATTACACCCTGACGCTGGTATCGCCATTGCACCCTGACGTCGGCATCACCATTACACCCTAATGTCAGCATCACAATTACACCCTGATGTCGGTGTCACCATTACACCCTGACGTCGGTGTCGCCATTACACCCTGATATCGGCACCATCATTGGTTCAGTGCAGATCTGCATTACCATTACACTCTGGCATTGGAACCACCATCAGTTCATTGGAGCCCAACATCACCATCACATCCTGACATTGGCACCACCATCAGTTCAGTGCCAACCCACATCACCACTACACCCTGGCATTGACACCACAATCAGTTCAGTGCAGACCCACATCACCATTACACCCTGACATTAGTACCACCTCAGTACAGTGCAGCCCTACATCTAAATGGAGTCTGTCGATAGCATTTCATTACCAGCCCGACCGAACCTCTACTGCACCCTGCCTGCAGGTGCTGAGTATTAGATTTGATTGTGTTGCATCACATACTGCTATTGAGGTCCAAAATAATATTGGCTGTTACACCATAGTCATACAGTAAGTGGTAAAATGTATGCGTGAAACAGATTTAACAGATAATGATTCAGATACAATCACAGATGTAGAAAAACAAGTAATTAGTGATCCCTTAATTCCATTATAAACCTGGTCATCTTTTTAATACTGGGTAACTCACAACTCAGTCTATCCCACACACAAATCATGCAGAGCAGGACCAGAGCCTAACCTGGTCTGCTGCAAACTGGTCGGAATGCTGCCACTAGCTGCTGACCTGGCATATAAACCAGACCTGGTCTGCCATGACCTGATCAGATGATGTGCTGGCTGTGATCTGGCCCATTGTGATCCAGTCAGGTACAGGTGTCAGCTGCTGACCTTATCTGCTATGGGTCTGCCATGACCTGGACAGGTGCCTGCATCAGCTGCTGGTCTGGTCTGCCATGACCTGGTCAGATGTTGCACTGGCTGTGATCTGGTCTGCCATGACCTGGGTCTGGTGCTGGTGCCAGCTGCTGACCTGGTCTGAATGGCTCCACCAGCACGTCGGCCCGGTGACAGAGCCGCCGCACCACCTCGGCGCCCTGCTGGTGCTTCAGGTTCACCGACACGGACCGCTTGCCGTGCGCCAGCCGATCCACCTCTGGCTGACCCACCTGCCGGACGGAGACCAGCGTCGGCGCAGATGTCCTGCCTGACCTGTGGTGCATATTCGACACCACAAGGCTACCATACAGGTAGCCTTGTGGTGTCGAATATGCATACCTGTATGCTACCATAAAGGGTGTGCCATACAGGTATGAGGCAGATCCATACTCGGGGCAGGGGTGACAGGGTTACCCGCCAGGGTAAACCAGCCAGACGGCCTACTATGAGTGGGACACAAACACCAGTCAAATGCATATCTTGGGACCAGATGGCATTATATATAGTCTCGCTTCACAGGGACAGCAAGGGCCAGTGAAGGGTCATCATGGTCAGGGGGCATTAGTGTGACAGAAGACCACCTCAAACCTGACATGATAGAGGGCACCACCTAGTGGGATGTGAGGGCATTTGTAGGCTTCTGTGATGTTGCTTACATACAATTTGTGTAGCTTGAGAACAACCATAGCCAGTAAGCTTTCCATAAGTTTCATTGTGAACTTGCACAAAATCTTATCTGTTATGTTTCAATAAATTTCCCTTTCAGGGCCATGTCTAAAAAAACATGTGGCATTGCACAGTAAACACATTAGAAGACATCCAACACATTGCTGGAGTGACAACGTTTTATTTACCTTATCCACTCGAATGACAGTGGCACCGAAGTCTTGGAGCAGCATACCACAGAAGGGGGCAGGTGCCAGGCCTGCCATCTCTATCACATGGATCCCTCTGAGTGCCATTATCACAGACAAACTGTCCTATGCACAGAGAAAACAGCTCAGCAGTCATACCAAAATGGTGGCTTCCACTAGCATGCTTGACAGTTTGTGAAACTGAAAGGTTTTGCTGCATTACCACCTGCAATATCACCACAAAAATACACTTCCAGCACAAACTATTCTGCTAAGTGCATGATCAAAATCCATCATTCTGCATATTTATTGTATATATTGATTCTCAGTATTGGCTAATTTTCTGCATAAACCCTATTGAGAAGAAAGGGGAATGCAGTACAGGAATGATAGCTGCATGAAAATCATAAATAAAGCTTATAACTAATTTGGAAAATTGAACAAACAGCATACAATATCATACTTGGGTTGGATTGGATTGTGGCTTTGATACACTCAGCAGCTGAGGCCATTTAGCCTTGCATGCCTCTCACCCTGGCAAAAAAAAACCCTTTGGCATGCTAGATTCTCAGCTTGAGAACTGAGCTTTTGCAAAAGCTCAGTTGCATCCATATCATAATTGTTTGTTTGTTTGTTTATTGGTTGGTTCACCACACACTTTATGCACATTCATGGCTAATGGCATCGCCCACACTGTTTCGCCGGTGGGCCGCAGGATTTGGAAATGTCCTGAGTGGTGCTAGAGTTGAACCCAAGACCATTGGTACCCATAGCCTGACACCTTAACCACTCAGCCATCCCAGCCCCTCCATATCATAATTGAAATATCATAATATGCAAGATGTTTCTTCTCATTTCCAAGAAACAAGAGATGTGAGCATATAAAGAAAGCATAGAAATAACTTCCGGTTAGACAATTCTTGACATAAAGAAAAAAAAAAAAAAAAAAATTAAAAAAAAAAAAAAAAAAAAAAAAAAAAAAAATTTTTTTAAATATTAACCAAAAGGGCCCTTTTTTGGTTGCCCTTAAACTGAACCAGTTGCCCACCAAATCTGTCAATCAGCCCTCCCTGTAATACTGAAAAGCAAGCCCTCTATTCTTATGATTGTCTATGCTGTTTTTAAAGATGTTCAATGTGCTGCTACTGATAATGTTTCCTGGCAGCTGGTTCCAGTGTTCTACTACCCTGTTGGTGAAGAAAGTCTGCCTTAACCTTGTTCTGCTGTGGTTAACTTTAATTTTGAATTTATGGCCTCTAATTGCATAATTTCTGTTCAATTCAAACATTTCCCCAAGATATCCCCTATCCAGACCATGGACAAATTTAAAGACCTCGATGAGATCTCCTCTCAGCATTCTATGTCTAAGTGAAAACATATTCAATTTCTTCAATCTTTCCTCATATGCCAGGTTGCTTATGCCATTAACCATTTTTGTAGCCCTCTTTGTACTCTCTCAAAAGCCAACAATCTTTTTCATGGCTAGGAGACCAAGCTTGGATGCAGTATTCCAAATGTGGCCTGACATATGCGCAATACGCAAGGTACTCGAATCAATTATCAAGGATAGAATAGTTAGTTATCTGGAAGGTAGCAGATTGATTCAAGATACTCAACATGGATTTAGAAAAGGACGATCGTGTCTCACAAACCTCTTGGACTTTTTGAACTTCGCCACAGAACAATTTGATCAGGGAAATCAGGTTGATGTAGCATATCTTGACTTTAGTAAGGCCTTTGACAAGGTACCCCATAAACGGTTAATGATACAGCTTCAGTCCCATGGTATTGCAGGTAGCATCTTAAAATGGATAGAGTTGTGGCTTTCAGATAGACAGCAAAGAGTGATGCTAAATGGTACAAAGTCATCATGGCAAAATGTTCTTAGTGGAGTCCCCCAGGGGTCAGTACTAGGGCCATTACTGTTCATTATATTTGTAAATAACATTGAAAGTGGCCTAAGCAGTAAAGTTTTGAAATTTGCAGATGATTTGAAGGTCTTTAGGGCAATAACAGGTCAGGATGAGCATATCTCGCTGCAAAAAGACTTAGACGAACTTGTGAAGTGGTCCGAAGAATGGCAAATTAAATTTAACTTTGATAAGTGCAAAATCATGCATGTAGGTAAGCAGCATATGAAGGCTCCATACTTGATGGGTGGCCAAGTGCTATCAGTGACTCAACAGGAGAAGGATTTAGGTGTTATTCTAAACACAAAATTGGGGGCATCAGAACAGACCAAGGAAGCCAGGAAGAAGGCACTGAGAATGCTCGGGGCAATAAATAGGAATGTATCATACAGAAGTGAGGAAGTGATCAGGAAGCTTTACTGTGCATACGTCAGGCCACATTTGGAATACTGCATCCAAGCTTGGTCTCCTAGCTATGAAAAAGATTGTTGGCTTTTAGAGAGAGTACAAAAGAGGGCTACAAAAATGGTTAATGGCATAAGCAACCTGGCATATGAGGAAAGATTGAAGAAATTGAATATGTTTTCACTTAGATATAGAAGGCTGAGAGGAGATCTCATCGAGGTCTTTAAATTTGTCAATGGTCTGGAGAGGGGATACCTTGGGGAAATGTTTGAATTTAACAGAAATGATGCAATTAGAGGTCATAAATTCAAAATTAAAATTAACCACAGCAGAACAAGGTTAAGGCAAACTTTCTTCACCAACAGGGTAGTGGAACACTGGAACCAGCTGCCAGAAAACATCGTCAGTAGCAGAACATTGAACATCTTTAAAAACAGCATAGACAATCATTATAAGAATAGAGGGCTTGCTTTTCAGTATTACAGGGAGGGCTGATTGGCAGATTTGGTGGGCAACTGGTTCAGTGTACAGAGTGCAACCAAGAAGGGCCCTTGTGGCTCAGAGTTGCACTGATCTTTTATGTTTATGTTTATGTTTATGTTTATGTAATAAAGCTTCCTGATCACTTCCTCACTTCTGTATGATACCTTCCTATTTATTGCCCTGAGCATTCTCAGTGCCTTCTTCCTGGCTTCCTTGGTCTGTTCTGATGCCCCCAGTTTTGTGTTTAGAATAACACCTAAATCCTTCTCCTGTTGAGTCACTGATAGCACTTGCCACCCATCAAGTATGGAGCCTTCATATGGTGCTTACCTACATGCATGATTTTGCACTTATCAAAAGTAAATTTAATTTGCCATTCCTCAGACCACTTCACAACTATGAGCCACAAGGGCCCTTCTTGGTTGCACTCTGTACACTGAACCTGTTGCCCACCAAATCTGTCAATTAGCCCTCCCTGTAATACTGAAAAGCAAGCCTTCTATTCTTATGATTGTCCATGCTGTTTTTAAAGATGTTCAATGTGCTGCTACTGACAATGTTTTCTGGCAGCTGGTTCCAGTGTTCTACTACCCTGTTGGTGAAGAAAGTCTGCCTTAACCTTGTTCTGCTGTGGTTAACTTTAATTTTGAATTTATGACCTCTAATTCCATCATTTCTGTTAAATTCAAACATTTCCCCAAGATATCCCCTCTCTAGACCATGGACAAATTTTAAAGACCTCGACGAAATCTCCTCTCAGCATTCTATATCTAAGTGAAAACATATTCAATTTTTTAAAAAGTCTTTCCTCATATGCCAGGTTGCTTATTCCATTAACCAATTTTGTAGCCCTCTTTTGTTCTGTACTCAGTGCCAACACAGCGCAGTACTGTAATAAATGCGGACAGTTTGCCACATATTTCGGGTAACATAATTATGAGGGTGTGTAATAAAAAGAATAGCTCTTGTAGAGACACACAAGTCCGGTTCACGAAATGATCCGTCACTCACACCTTACTTACTTGCTCTGCCATAAATGAAACTTGAACTTCGGAAATATACTGGACTTCCCATCTGGTGACGTGCAGATAGCGTATCTACGTGTCAAGTTTGCTGGAAATAATTGCATTATTGGGAGCACTGAATTGACAACAAATCCCGCCGGCAGATTCAAACGAGATTACCTTGCAATGCCCGGCACCTTCACGAGGGATACCGCTCTGCTGGTTGATGGCTGTTCGCAAGAGACCACGAGGCGCCAGCACCTCACGGGCGGCAGCCGTGCTACTATAGGTGGCAGCACCTCGTGGACGACCAATGTGCTACTGGACGGAGACACCTCGGGAACGACCACCACCCGCCAGGCGCCAGCACCTCGCGAGCGGTCATCTCGTGATACTTGCGCGAAAGGCTCAGACATCTTTCCGATTCGAGCGCTTTCCGATGACACCTCTTTCGTTTTTTCGTGCGACGCTTAGTTTGGATTTTAGAGTGGGGGTTACTATAGTAACCCCCACTTTAAATTGGGGGATATATCCGCCCCCCCTCCGAGACGTGGTGTGAGGATCTGATCGGAGAGATGAGGGTTAATGTGTTCACAAAGATGTGCGGTGGGGTAGTTCTCTGATCATGGTGCAATTGCCAAAACATGCTACACAAGCATATAACACATCAATTTCATGCAAACGTGAGCTGGTATGGGATAATGTCGCACTTGGTGTTACTGTTTGGTTTAACACGTGCCCTGGTAGGCCTCTGAAAATTGCGCACGGGGGAGGGGGGAATTCCGCCCCTCCCAAGATATCGGCTCCTATTAAAGTGGAGTAACGAAATTCGCAGGGTGGATGGGTACGGTAGTGAACTCTACTGTGCGCAAATTTCACGACCTTAGTTCAACATCTCTCAATGTCCAATTAGGTCACATATGTCAAACATTTTCTTGCTTTGTGTGGTTTGGCCTGTCATTGTTATGAATCGCCGTGATAGTGTTTCAGTGCTCCAAAATTAGCATCAATGATGTTTTGGACATTACTAATGATGCAATGCAGATGCTAGACAGGGCGTTTGCCCTCAGGTAGCCTATATAGCAGAAACTTTATCGGGTTATTACCTGCTCCAGTTGCCGAAACCGGGCCCCCTGGCCCGACTGCTCCGTTGGGCGGCTCGGCGCAATCGGCTTTGCGAAGAAACGAGTGAGATACATTAATACAGTGTGGAAACGCTTAGGTACACAATGGCAAACAATAGTTTTCAGGATGTGTAGGGGGTAACATGCAAAGTGACATCAGTCGCATGACAGTCATTTGCATTTATGACAACATTCCAGTTGACCAAATTTGGTTCCAGTAACCCGTCATGAACTTGACCTGACTTGGCCTCGGTGACCTAACACGACCTTGAAACTATATGCCATAGCAAAATACATCAAAAGAAATCGCTAGTGTTGTCAAGAACACTTCACTTTTGCCAATATACTGGAAGCGCATCAGCGCCTATTTTGTGATCTGGCGCTACTAGGTTTTTTATTTTAACCCGCGCCGTCTTTCCTGTCAAATCCTTCCACCCCGTCTCGGGGGGCGGTTGAAGAACACCCTCTAAAATCCAAACTAAGCATCGCACGAAAACGAAAGAGGTGTCATCGGAAAGCGCTCGACGAGTAGGGACCGGGTCCACCCTCCAAAACACTTTTCCCCCAAAACACATATCCCTGAGATGGCAATGCAATTTCATCCCTCCCCATCCCATTTCCTAGTTTCCCTGAAGGACATGCTCATACACTTTGCCTAACATGGAACCCCTTCTTGGAGAAGTGCATGCCATCCCTCTGATAGAGGTCCCATGATGCATAAAACCTGCACCACTCGTCTACAAAGGTGAAACCTAACTCATGGCAGAGCTTACCTACCCTGGCGTTAGCTGCCAGTGCCCTAGAGCTCCACTCAGGGGAGGCTCCAGCCCTAGGCAAAATTGCAGTTACAATGACTCTCCTATTGTTACCCTATTGTTACCCTTGCAAAAGCAAATGGCACGAGTAAGCGAGAGCATATCATTTGGCAACAGCCACTGCGAAAGCGAAAATGAGAAAAGATTGATCACGACCTACTGTGAATTCGATATGTCATCTGACAGGGTACACTACGATCCGAGGCATCACGAAGACGATAAGTCATATGACAGAAATAAAAATGGAAGCGAACCGAGATAGCACACAAGAGATGCCACGGAAGTAGAAACGAGAAAACATTGGGTAAGAAGTACTACGAAAGTGAACATTCTAAGCGTGGTCCTCATTCAAACAGTGAAGTACGTCATGCCAATGTTGTGCTTCTGTTGGTATCCTCCGAATAGCTGCATGTAATTCCATATGGCATCGTATGGGCTCCGTAGATCCGCGTCGGCGCACTTTCGGTGAACCGCTCTTCCTGCTCGAGTTCAAACGGAGACGAGTCAGGTCAGTGCGTGTATTTGTCCGCCCGACCTGGCGCGAGGTGGTTAGTGGTCGGAGCCGGCCGGGTAGTCGAACCCCGACAACAATACGGACGGTCGATGTCAGCGCGCCAATGTTCGCGCCTGTCACACCTCTCCCACTGAATCGTTCACGTTTGAACACGAACACCACCACCAGCAAGCTAATGCGTGGGGAAATAGGATCATGGCTTCACTCTTGACACCAGTATTTTGCATACAACACGTGTGGGCACACTATTCTAATCATCCGGAGCTCGTGGCACGGGACCCACATTTGGCTCTGCCTGCTCAATTTGATTGTCACTAAACTGACACCCGACCATACTGTGAATGCTTAGTCAAAATATCATTAAGCTGGCCAAACACCAAATGGCGAGGCGTCCAATACCCTCCCATGATTAATTGAATAAGAGGGCCATGCCTCATTCACGTACTCCTGATATCGGCACAAAATTGCGTTCCGAGAAGAAAAGCCTGCATATACAACCACTGTCCACGTACAACTGCACCTCGCCAACGCTGTTGAACACCGCATGATGCTGCTATTGAAAGCCATCTTTATTTTCATGCTTAAGCACGGGTACTGTACCGAAAATGTGAAACACGACAGAACAGCGGCAGGCTGTTCAGCGGCAGCGACAGATGCACCAATAATACGTGGCGTGAAGTCCAGCATCCAGTCAGCCAATTGTTTCAGTCTTGAGTGTCGGACCACCAGAACCACCCCGCGTTACTCGCCACACCATGGCACTGAGCATGCTGGACCGCCATAACCACCCCGCGTCACTCGCCACACCATGGCACTGAGCATGCTGGACCGCCACAACCACTCGCCACACCATGGCACTGAGCACGCTGGACCGCCACAACCACCCCGCGTCACTCGCCACACCATGGCACTGAGCACGCTGCACCGCCACAACCACCCCGCGTCACTCGCCACACCATGGCACTGAGCACGCTGGACCGCCACAACCACCCCGCGTCACTCGCCACACCATGGCACTGAGCATGCTGGACCGCCACAACCACCCCGCGTCACTCGCCACACCATGGCACTGAGCACGCTGGACCGCCACAACCACCCCGCGTCACTCGCCACACCATGGCACTGAGCACGCTGGACCGCCACAACCATCTCGCGTCACTCCCTACACCACAACACTAAGCATCACTCAAAATCGCCTCTTCTGTTTCACTTAATCACGTGCAAGCAGATGTCTGTCTTACACTCACGCACAGACCCGGAGCTGAGGAATTTCACACGGACAATGGAACAGTTGAGGCTCAGAGGCGTCAGTTGTAATGCCGCACCGTGACGGACTCGTCGTCCCTGGAGTCCGTCCGTTGGTTGTGCTGATGAAAAGTGGCGCAAGCATCTCAGCACGTGGCATAGCGAAGCGGGACGAAATCTCCACTACTTCTCTGATCTGCACATGTCACACGAAGAGCTGTAAAATTGTCGGAGTTTGGAAATGAAAACTGAGAACAGGAGCAGCGCTTATCATTTCTGGACTCCCGTACACGCTGCGTCATTCCATGCCCCTTAGGTAAAGCTAGAGTGGCAATGCAACTATAATGATGGCGTCGTGAAGGAGAACATGGCAGCGCCGCTACAGCTTCAGCAATATCTCACAGCCTTGACACCAACTTTGAATTGCACTTTGGCAGGTCATAAACATGCCCCTGTTCGGGACCGTGAGGTCATCAGAACATGAACTTCTAAACTTACTGGATTGACAGCAATCCTAATATTGCAATAAGTATACATTTGAAGGTGCTTGACATCCTGACGTAATCAGGAATATACTTTAGAAAACTGTATTTGTATTTCCTTAAAAAGTATTCGGGGATGGCCTTATGAATCCTCACCTGAAACACCTGGCTTCGTTCCACTATTCAATTTATATAGCACCAGTTTCCGATCCTCATTTCCACCTTTGAAATTTCCTCCAACAATTTTCCACATATGGAATACATTTATGGTATTTCGGTGATTTTGCAAACTGCCGGCTGCGCTTGGTGTCCAGGAACAGATGATACATTCTCTCATATTCTTACTTCACACAACACAATAGCAGGGATTTTGCATACAGCTAAAAGCGTTCATGAGCAAAATTATTCAGACAGTCCGCAATGTTAAAAATACTTAACAATCACAATGTTAGTCCGTCATATCCGGGACAGCACTGCACGGCTGGTCATGCACGTCTCGACGTACAGATGGCAGCACTAGGCAGCCGTCATGGCGTGCAGATGGCACCACTAGGTAGCGGACTTTTCCAGCCCGGGCCGTAGTGTGGGAAGAGTGGTTGGGTAATGAGCGCCGCGCTTCTTCTTGAGAGTGCCGTCCGAGTTGCGGTACGGGTAGGAGGCGATGGTCACCGGCATCTGCAGTCGCATCTCCTTCTCCAGGTTGTCGGGCTTGACGATGAACTGTCGACAGAAGTGGGCGCAGTGACGGCGCGGGTGGAGTTCACCGCCGAGCTACCTCGCACTCCCTCCCGCGGACCACATAATGTGTCAGGTTCGCACGAAGCGATCGGCTTATCTCGGTTCACAGCAGGCTCCATTTGGCTCCACGAATTTTCTATGCCACCGATAATCCACTGGTGATAGTTTGCGAGGAAGCTGAAATTTCGCCTCTTTTGCTTGTGCTATCATAATTTTTCATTCGATTTATATCAATGTTTCCCAGCATTACTTGTGAAGTCCATCACGAGATGTAATGTGCTTGAAGAAGCAAATGGTAGTACAGCCTCTGAAGTTTCAACTTTCTCACTTGGAACCAGGTCAACTCTTTTCAGTTCGGTACCTACCAACTTTGATTACATTACTTATCCTAAAGTACTTCGTATCTTACATTTAAGGACGTGTTTGCGACGGCATTCCCGCGCTCTGGCCGTTTACAAAACATATTGCACCGCAACCGGTAATTACAGCCCTTCCAGCGGATGGTCAGGAGGTGATATGGCCGATTTGTGCTCCGGGGTCTCGGGTTCACTCCCATGGAGGTACGGGGCTTTTTGTTTCTGCCTTTCTATACCTTCTTATATAACCTTCCAAAAATTTATATGCCTTCATGGCGTTTATCTAGAGGCGATGTCGCGGTCTTCTTAATCCATTATTCTCATGCGGTCTCAGATCATCTCCGTTAAAGCGATATATAACAGCTAGTGAAAATATGCGCTTTTCTCAGGTTCTTCTAGTGCTGTGTTGGTGATCTATTGTTGCTTTCGTGAACACCACAGACTCCCGCAGAGTGGATGCAGCGTTGTCCGCCGCCAAAACTGCCGCCCGGTGCAGCGGACCAGGTGTGCGCCCCAGCCAGGCCGACGGTGGCCCACGGGCGCGCTGGGCCGGAACGTCGCCACACTGTCCGTCGCGGTAACCGCAGCGGGCGAGCTGTTGTTCTGAGCCGCCGCCGCAGCACATGAAGGTGGTGCGCACGGCCGCAGCGACCGCGCGCCCAGCGAGCATGTGTGCCGGCTGCTGTGAGTCACGACTGGGGCGGACCAGAGGCGGGCCAGAGGCGGGCCTGGGCGGACCAGAGGCGGGCCTGGGCGGACCAGAGGCGGGCCTGGGCGGACCAGAGGCGGGCCTGGGCGGACCAGAAGCGGGCCTGGGCGGACCAGAGGCGGGCCTGGGCGGACCAGAGGCGGGCCTGGGCGGGCCGGGGCGGGCCGGCGGAGACGGCCGTTCGTGGTGGCCGTGGCTCACCAGCTCGCAGCTGGAATGTCGCATGCGGTGCTCTTGTCTCTACTCGCCTGACTGACTCGGGGTTCGAGTGTCGCGTGTCGTGCGCTCGTCGCTGCTCGGCCGACTGACTCCCAGCTCGGGTGTCGCATGCGGTGCTTGTCTCTACTCGCCTGACTGACTCGGGGTTCGAGTGTCGCGTGCGGTGCGCTCGTCGCTGCTCGGGTGTCGCATGTGGCGCTCTTGTCTCTACTCGGCAGGGGCGGGTTGACAGCGTTGAGACGCCAGGGTACAGATCTGGCCAGGGGTACGATCAGGGGCGGCGCCGCCTGTCGGGACCTGGCCATTTCCCAGTGTGAAGTACGTCAATGACATTGATATCACATCGGCCGTTCTGAAAGCTCCGCCCTCGTGAAAGGGCCGTTGTTTTTGTACGGGAATTTGGCTTCATGACAGCCGAACCGAAGGCGAGGCTACTGTAACGTGTCCTTGCAAAACGTGTGCATGTGAATATTTATCGCATGGCCCGCACTCTCGACCCCAAGATATTATCGCAATATATCGATAAATAAACACGTGTTATAGGTTGGCTGTTGTCAGAAATGCGCAACGAATTGCTGTTCTGATCTAGTCGGTATTCGTGTATCTGTAGCTTTGTTTGATAGCCATTTCAGTTCATTTTAAGCAAAAATGTGTCTCGAAAATAAATTGTCGATTGTTAACCTTCGAAGTGGAATGACCAAAATACCGGTATTTGGTCTTCTTATCCGTAAGTTCTTCCTCACTTAGATACTGGTCACAAGAGTTACTAAGCATACCCCCCCCCCCCCCCCACACACACACACTCTGTCCCCTCCAGCCCACCAAAGTGTCCATGCTAGCGCCAAGTACTCCTAGAAAAAAAATGAAATGCACAAGCAAAAATATAGTAAATTTTTCAACGGAGCAACTAAACGAACGGCTTCTCGGAGCAAACAATAGCTGACACGCCTTTTGACTGGCGTTTGGACTCACGTAGACGTCGTACTGGATCTTGATAAGGTGGCAGCCGCGCAGATTGGACGGGGGCAGCGGCGGCACGGCCAGCTGCTCGTTCTTCCAGTCGTCGGTGTCGCCGGGGCGGATCTTGCCGCGTGACACGCGCGACAGCTCTCGCTCCTCGGTGTTGACGATCTTGCTGCGCGAGAGGTAGTGGATCGTCTGCGAAAACGGCCGAATACAGTTTGACAGTGTATTGCTGACTGTCTTGAACGTCAAAATAGGGATGGACTGTTCTGAACCTCAAAAGAAGGATGAAATATGTTGCGCTGTATATTTCACCTCCCGGAAGTCAGATTGGCAACTGCGTTGCATGTGTGGGCCGGTAGTGGAAGGACTCGACCAGTCCTCGGGTTTGAGCCCACACATCTCCAGACTATCTTCGTCGCACATACCACCAGGAGCATTCCGACAAAATCCTCTTGCTCTTACATGTTCAGCACATACATCATGTGATAACTGTATGTGTGGAATGACGCACACCAACGTGACAATGAACCACCCTGAATGCTTCTCCGGTTCTGCCTTGAAAGCTTCTCCGATGAGTGGAAATCCGCCACGTGAAGTCAGGTCGTGCGAGTGCAATCCTACGAGGATGACAGGGCGCATGTGGATATCAGACAACGCTTGCACCGGTATATGGATATCTCCTGACTCGTTTCGTGAAGCATATTTCGCTTAGCTCTAAGTTCCCGTGCCTGACATAAGGTCGTGTATATCACTTCCTGCAGACAACGACGACGAAGGTGATGGATCAATCTTGGAATTTTGTATACTGACAGCTTATTTCACTGTCCCTACCATGATTCATTACATTAAGCAGTGTCACTGAAGGTGAATTGGTTAGTTAGCTATTTGCACTTTAGGGTGTATCGAATTCAGTTGTCATACGAGTGCGTATGACCAATGAAGTCGTAATAGCGCCCATTCGGTTGAAGCTGAAATCTGAAGTCATTGAAGATGAAATATGGCACAGATGCCGAGCTATGGGTTCCCTACTGCAATAAAACCAGCTTGTGTGAATCATGTCCCACGGTAATTACCACGATAAACATCACTGATATTCGGATGCATAGATCAATGCAGGCCACAGTATATGTGTACATATTTAGGGTGTGAAATGCAGGAAGCGCTTGGGGAGCGTCACTCAGATACGAATGTAAACGCGTGGAATCCATGGTATCCCGGTCACAGACAGCAAGTCTCAAATACACACCTCGCCCAAACCTCATCGGCAGCATACGAACGGTGGCGGAAACGGAATGCGATATCCGCACGTGCTCTCCCCACACGGTCGAAGCGCGCACCCCCCCCCGACACACAGCCGTCGATCACTCTCCCACAGACACCATCACACGGCACGCCCATGTGTACTCGTCACGCCACCAAGGCATAGTATAAATCGGGGAACGCGCGCACTGCCCCGACACACAGCCGTCGATCACTCTCCTACCGACACCACCACACAGCACGCCAATGCGCTCTCGACACGCCCCCAATGTGTAGTAGAGGTCGGAGACCGGGCGCCTTTGTCGTCTCGTCACACCGAGAGTCTGGCGTACCCGGCGACGTCACTTTCACCGAGTGAGAACGTCGGCGGTGTGTGTGTGTGTGTGTGTGACCCTGACTGGCTTCCCTCCGCGGCCACCAGTCACGGCCGGATGAGTGGATCTCCCACACGGTAGTCGCACTCCCAGCTCCACTGCCGACACCCTCAGGCTGTCCGTGGAGGTCACGAACGTTCCTCGGTTGGGGCCACGGCTGCGACGTCAGTTGATGAATAGCAGCTGCTCAGATCGGCATGCTCTGAAAACATGTCGACTTATGTTTCTGCAATATATATATATATATATATATATATATATATATATATATATATATATATATATATATAAGTAGATATATATATATGTATATATATATATATATATATATATATATATATATATATATATATATACACTAAAAATAAATATATATTATATATTATACATATGTATATATATATACACGCTAAAACATAACTCGATCTGTTTCTGTAATATTATATATATATATATACTTGCTTCTGTAATAGCTTTTCTTCATCCTGCTTCTTAAAAAAAATTGATATAATAAATACTTGTCTGAATAATTCAGAAATGTTGGCAGAGCTGTCCACCCTTATGAATGTCGCAGCTCCCCTAGGGTAGGATGCACCGCAAGAAACCGTGGCTTACAATCAACGATATATATAAATCAAACCTGGAAAAAATCACGGCCACTCATAAAAGGCGACATCTGTTTCAATGACACCTCAAGCTCTATGGGAACAAGTAGTTCTATTCGGAGGAGGATATGCAAACGTTAAATAAACCTAGGCTCTCATGTATTCCACATTTGAAATCTGCTGATCACGTGTTTCATGTCGTAATTTGTACCAAAAAACAGCTGAGCGTACGAAATTAAACGGCAATAACGCT
This sequence comes from Imbricaverruca yamaguchii, assembly GCA_034440575.1. Lineage (NCBI taxonomy): Eukaryota > Metazoa > Arthropoda > Thecostraca > Neoverrucidae > Imbricaverruca > Imbricaverruca yamaguchii. The sequence goes on along the minus strand of JAOTOL010001461.1, from coordinate 54,089 downwards.
TCTTCACACGAGTTACAGCACGTGGAAAGTTTTCAACGGCACAGTGATTACCGGTCCCCAGTGAAGTGAAGTGCTGTGAAGGGGCCATCATTGCTAGTCTCCAGTGAGACGCCGCATCATTCCGACCACAAGGGACCTGGGAACCCTGCAGAAAAGTGGTCGGGTATGTCACCATTGCGTCCTGTAAAGTTGGCCTGTGCCTGTCGCTGAGAGACAGATTCTACTCCCCCACCCCTGGAGAATATTTACGATAACGAAAAAAATGGCGCGAGCCAGGGATCTGATGGCGCCATTATTTCGAATGCCACGAGCCAGGGATCGGAGATCTGTTCCGACATCAGTCACACTTTTATCTGGTGATGCTTTTCGATGTCACAGTATTTCCAGTGAGGATGAGCGGTGTTCGAGGTCCCTCCCATCAAATTGCCTGTGATAGGATAGGATGGGATAAACTGGGGTTTATTGTTGGATCTGTTCAGGTATACACTGCACCATTTCGTAGTCCGTTCATCCCACCGGCGGCCCTCACCACGTGTACGTCCATCACTGAGGCCCTCACCACGTGTACGTCCGTCGCTGTGGCCCTCAGTCCTTACCACGTGTATGTCTGTCGCTGAGGCCCTCACCACGTGTACGTCCGTCGCTGAGGCCCTCACCACGTGTACGTCCGTCGCTGTGGCCCTCAGTCCTCACCACGTGTATGTCTGTCGCTGAGGCCCTCACCACGTGTACGTCCGTCGCTGTGGCCCTCACCACGTGTACGTCTGTCGCTGAGGCCCTCACCACGTGTACGTCCGTCGCTGAGGCCCTCACCACGTTACGTCGTCGCAGGCCCTACCAGTGACGTCGTCTGAGGCCCTCACCACGTGTACGTCTCCGTAAGGCCCTCACCACGTGTACGTCTGTCGCTGTGGCCCTCAGTCCTCACCACGTTTACGTCTGTCGCTGAGGCCCTCACCCGTGTACGTCTGTCGCTGAGGCCCTCACCACGTGTACGTCTGTCGCTGAGGCCCTCACCACGTGTACGTCTGTCGCTGTGGCCCTCACCACGTGTACGTCTGTCGCTGAGGCCCTCACCACGTGCACGTCTCTCGGTAAGGCCCTCACCACGTGTACGTCTGTCGCTGTGACCCTCAGTCCTCACCACATGTACGTGCTGTGCTGGAGTTCCCCATGCCTGTGTGCCGTAACGCACCGTTCCAAATGTGGGTACAAAGATCCAGTGGCGTATTCAGGATTTGGTCCGCGGGACGACCATCTTAAGTCCTACTTACCCAGAGTCCCCTCCCACTTATCCGAAACTCCTCGGATTTCGGTTACCTTAATTTCGAAGGACCCTATGCCCCCGTCTCACCTCGACAAGGCAGGCGGCGGTTCTCTTGATGGTGACCTTGCTCTGGTTGCTGATGTGCGCCCACACGCCGATGTTCTCGCCGGGAACGTAGCCGCCGCGGTCCAGTTTGACCCGACACGCGACTACACCAGACGTCATGCACGTCAGGCCAAACTTGTGCTCGACCTCACAGTGGAATGGCTCCTGGAACAATGATCACATGCATTGACAGACGCCGATCAGGGCGTTGGCGCAAAATGACCCTAGATGTCGACGCGCCCTTAAACTCCAATCCACCACCACCACGCCGGTCGGGGCGCTAGTGAGGTGCGTGGTTGTGCTATCCTGCTGTCGGATGCCAGGTAACGTCGTGTCCGGCATCGTGTTCCACATGGCTATGCGGTTCTCAGTCACTCGCCACTACGCCCAACGGATGTCTGCAGCGTTCTGTTTGCCTCCTTGCGACGGCTTCCAATTCGTCACGGTATGTCACGTTCCATGGGGATTGGCATCTGCGATTCGCCAGGTATGTTCGTTGTTCAGCTAATGTTTGATTAGCCCAGTCCACGATACCGCAGGCCGTCGTACGAGACCATTACGTGATGACGGTCTTATAGTTGGCAAACAAAAGAGTAATAAACTCTTGCGGCCTGTAATCAACAGTAATTGCCGACCACTTCGAATACCATAATTTCATGGATGATTAACGAACTATCACAATTAACTATCTCACGGTTTTTACAAAGGACGATGTGTCGAAGTTGTACTCGTCCTCATAGCGACTAGGAATGGACACACCGTCTTGTGTTGAGAGCAACAAAAAGAGCACTTCGAAAGATGCAGGAATTGTAACGTGGAAAATAAACCATAAATGGTAGGAAGCGAGTACAGGTGGGAAGAAATAAAAACACGACAAGGTCGTGACCCAGATCAGGTACAAACTTGAGAGATCAGGGATTCGTGGTGTTTCGTTGAAAGAAAACATAACGTCAGTGCACGATTGTTCCATTTGTTTTCAATTTCACAGCTTGTTGCAACATTCACCCTACGAGACCTTTCTCACCTTAATTCCATGGGGAATTCAGATTATTTCTGGTACTTAGAGAAGGAATAGTAGCATGCCAAGTGGAAAGTGGTATTGGAGGGCGCGTCAAGAACCACTCCGTGCATGCCGCACATGGAGGGCATGTACTGTGAAATATATAAATAAATAAATGTGAATAACACAGCAATAATAACGTGACCTCAAAGAGTGCAAGTTTGGCTAGAAAGGTAGCGTGTGGGGGGTTGAAGTCGTATGCCCGTTCCACCACGAACCGCTGATGCTAAGAAAAACAACATTGGTGAAACGCTCTTCGACAGCTCTTTTAATATAAACTAAATCGAGACGTGTGTGGCGTATTGTGGCGCACTCCAGGACGTCAGGAGTTACCAGGTCACGAGTCTCTGCCGTGCCACTATTTCCTGCCCGGGTCGGAGTTTCATGGAAACTATCGAGAGGTCTTAGCACCTGATGATTTCTGGACCTGACGATTTCATAACGAATTAGAGGGACCGACTCAGAGTGCCATGCCAAAATCGAGCCTCAACCAAGGGGCCAGACCGAAATTAGAGAGGATCGAGCGCCTTCAAAGGGGTGTTCGACATATGTTCCCTGACTTATCGTGATCAAAGCGCCTCCATAAACCATCGCCAAATGTCATTTGCGGGGAGCGACATAGAGCGCTTCCCAATGTGGGCAGATATTGCCGGATGTGCCCTGTCTGAGCTTCACGTGACCTATGTTATCCCGCAACAGTTCACGAATAATCTGAGACTGTTGCCATATTCCGACGGACACATCTCATCGAAACCGTTGGATTTTAAAGAGTAATATTTTGTCGCCGCTTTTACCATTATTGCAGCATTACCCGTCGTGCCCACTAAGACGACCTGTCTTAAAGTGGTCATTATATCCCATTCCACAACACAGTATCAAAAGTCATGCACTGCACAAATATCCCAGGGATTCAATAAATTGATGTCCCATGACATGACCCCACACAACAATATTGTGATAAAAGGCATCCACCTAGCGCATCTGGGAAGCATCTGATTGATTTTGGATTTTGCCGCCGTCTCCTGGTGTTAGGTACCGGCCGCCGTCTCCTGGTGTTAGGTACCGGCTGCCGTCTGCTGGTGTTAGGTACCGGCCGCCGTCTGCTGGTGTTAGGTACCGGCCGCCGTCTCCTGGTGTTAGGTACCGGCCGCCGTCTCCTGGTGTTAGGTACCGGCCGCCGTCTGCTGGTGTTAGGTACCGGCCGCCGTCTGCTGGTGTTAGGTACCGGCCGCCGTCTGCTGGTGTTAGGTACCGGCCGCCGTCTGCTGGCGTTAGGTACCAGCCGCCGTCTGCTGGTATTAGGTACCGGCTGCCGTCTCCTGGTGTTAGGTACCGGCTGCCGTCTCCTGGTGTTAGGTACCGGCTGCCGTCTCCTGGTGTTAGGTACCGGCCGCCGTCTCCTGGTGTTAGGTACCGGCCGCCGTCTCCTGGTGTTAGGTACCGGCCGCCGTCTCCTGGTGTTAGGTACCGGCCGCCGTCTGCTGGTGTTAGGTACCGGCCGCCGTCTCCTGGTGTTAGGTACCGGCCGCCGTCTCCTGGTGTTAGGTACCGGCCGCCGTCTCCTGGTGTTAGGTACCGGCCGCCGTCTCCTGGTGTTAGGTACCGGCCGCCGTCTCCTGGTGTTAGGTACCGGCCGCCGTCTCCTGGTGTTAGGTACCGGCTGCCGTCTCCTGGTGTTAGGTACCGGCCGCCGTCTCCTGGTGTTAGGTACCGGCCGCCCCTGGTGTTAGTACCGGCTCCGTCTCCTGGTGTTAGGTACCGGCCGCCGTCTCTGGTGTTAGGTACCGGCTGCCGTCTCCTGGGTTAGGTACCGCTGCCGTCTCCTGGTGTTAGGTACCGGCTGCCGTCTCCTGGTGTTAGGTACCGGCCGCCGTCTGCTGGTGTTAGGTACCGGCCGCCGCCGTCTCCTGGTGTTAGGTACCGGCCGCCGTCTCCTGGTGTTAGGTACCGGCCCCTGTGTTAGGTACCGGCCGCCGTCTCTGGTGTTAGGTACCGGCTGCCGTCTCCTGGTGTTAGGTACCGGCCGCCGTCTCCTGGTGTTAGGTACCGGCCGCCGTCTCCTGGTGTTAGGTACCGGCCGCCGTCTGCTGGTGTTAGGTACCGGCCCCGCCTGTGTTAGGTACCGGCCGCCGTCTCCTGGTGTTAGGTACCGGCCGCCGTCTCCTGGTGTTAGGTACCGGCCGCCGTCTGCTGGTGTTAGGTACCGGCCGCCGTCTGCTGGTGTTAGGTACCGGCCGCCGTCTCCTGGTGTTAGGTACCGGCCGCCGTCTGCTGGTGTTAGGTACCGGCCGCCGTCTCCTGGTGTTAGGTACCGGCCGCCATCTGCTGGTGTTAGGTACCGGCCGCCGTCTGCTGGTGTTAGGTACCTCTCCTGGTGTTAGGTACCGGCTGCCGTCTCCTGGTGTTAGGTACCGGCTGCCGTCTCCTGGTGTTAGGTACCGGCCGCCGTCTGCTGGTGTTAGGTACCGGCTGCCCTCGGCTGGCGCCGTGCGCCGCCATACATTTTGCATGTAGTCCGTTAAAGGCACGGGACCAGCTTCCAGCAGTTGCACCTAGCATTTAAAGACGTATTTCTTCGCTCCGCCCTGCCGTACGATGTACAACATCGAGCCGAGGTCAGTCCAGCGACACGACCGGCGGTGGCGCCGTGCTCTCCCCGCCCACGGCAACCGGCCGACGGTGGCACGTGGGCTTAACGGTGTGACGGCAGGGCCAGCCTGGGTGTGACCGCCTGCATGTCCCACCATCGACGGAGCGACGTCGACCACCGGGCAGCGACCAGTGCCCAGTGAGCCTCAGAGATGCAGCCGTCACGCGACCAGGCGGCCGCGGCCCCACGACGTCATCGCGACACAAAAAGTCAACCGGGCCGCCGCCATTGTCCGCCCACGTCGTCAGGAAAGCCGCGCCACCGCGCACGAATGTCTGAATGGTGGCGCGTGACGAGTTTCGACACGCAGCAGACGTGGCAAGGTCAGCTGAATATCGTGACTCAATGTCAGTGTGCAAAGTGATCCAGTCATGGGAATATCGAAGAAGGAATGGTCACGTGCAACAGTCTCATTTGCATAGCTTCCTGCTTGAACCTCTGAGAACAATTTACGCTGTCACTGAACAATGTAAAAGTGTTCGCGTACTATCTTCTGTAAATATTTCAGTGTACCGTATACACTTCAGAGGAAACAATTCACGCCCTACATTTGCGGCATGCCAGGAATGTCCGGCATCATGCAATGGTTGTGCAGCTGGTCTTTGCCGTCATGCCATCTTATCTGCGAAAATATATATGTAGCTTCAGTGAACCTGCCAGCATGCCTGTGTGTGATGGAATGTTAATGTTCTGAGAATTGTGTAGAAAACAGGGTCCACATAAAAGTACCGTGCGAAAGTCCAGAAAATACTGGTGTGGACGGTGTTCGAGTAATTCGCGTAGAATGCATCATATGAGACTGAGATCGCGCTACGAGGTCATACAATACGTCGAGTAGAGCGACACAAGACTAGACACATGTTAGGAAGAAAATATTGAATCTATATAAATACTTCGAGGCTCCAACAAGCACCGCGGAAAGCCCGATAAGCATTACGTCATGACATATTATCAATATTCCATTGGTGAAGACAGTATGGAGTTAGTTCGCTCACAGAAATGTGTAGGAGTAATATCCGTAACAGGGCACCATGTAGCGGAAATGTCGTGTAGCAATAATGTCCCGCTGGGGTAACGACCAGAGCTCTAAGATCCGTACCAGTAATGTCAAGTAGCGGTAGGGCTGGGGCAGTTGTGTCGTCAGCAGTATTAGTGGAGAAGCAGTATTGCGGTGTAACCTGACCAGTCAACCCAGACACCTGACCAGTCAGCCCAGACACCTGACCAGTCAGCCCAGACACCTGACCAGTCAGCCCAGACACCTGACCAGTCAGCCCAGACACCTGACCAGTCAGCCCAGACACCTGACCAGTCAGCCCAGACACCTGACCAGTCAGCCCAGACACCTGACCAGTCAACCCAGACACCTGACCAGTCAGCCCAGACACCTGACCAGTCAACCCAGACACCTGACCAGTCAACCCAGACACCTGACCAGTCAGCCCAGACACCTGACCAGTCAACCCAGACACCTGACCAGTCAGCCCAGACACCTGACCAGTCAACCCAGCGCACCTGACCAGTCAGCCCAGACACCGTTCGGCTGGTCCAGTCAGTGCTCGCGGTCCAGCTGGGCCTTGGGCGCGCCTTATTGGGCGTCTGTGTCAGGTGCAGCGCGCTCCGCCGCCGCCAGACGGCCGGCTGTCGCGCCAAAACTCTCGGGCCACGGCCAGTCGGGGTATGCCGAACCAGCCGCTGAATCAGCTGCTGAACCAGCTAGCAAACCGGCTGCTGAACCAGCTGCCGACCAAACCGTTGATCCAGGTGACAAACCAGCCGCTGAGTCAGGTGCCGAACCAGCTACTGAACCGGATACCGAACCAGCTTCAACCAGCTGCTGAACTAACCGCTGAACCAGCTGCTGTAGTGGCTTCTGTTCAAGCTGTCAAACCAGCTGCCGACCCGACCGTCGATCCAACTAACGAACCAGCCGCTGTGTCAGCTGCCGAACCAGCTGCTGAACTAACCGCTGAGTCAGTTGGTTGGTAAACCAGCTGAGGAAATCATGACGATAACCACGAAATGAGGGCCGTTCTGCATGTTCTGAGCCACCGGTGGCCAATGGCGCTGTCGAGCTTTACGGTCCGTGGCGGTGACTACTGGTCAGAAACCGAGCCCTGCTCCATGGTCCGTGGCGGTGACTAATGGTCAGAAACCGAGCCCTGCTCCATGGTCCGTGGCGGTGACTAATGGTCAGAAACCGAGCCCTGCTCCATGGTCCGTGGCGGTGACTAATGGTCAGAAACCGAGCCCTGCTCCATGGTCCGCGGCGGTGACTAATGGTCAGAAACCGAGCCCTGCTCCATGGTCCGTGGCGGTGACTACTGGTCAGAAACCGAGCCCTGCTCCATGGTCCGTGGCGGTGACTACTGGTCAGAAACCGAGCCCTGCTCCATGGTCCGTGGCGGTGACTACTGTTCAGACACTGAGGCCTGCTAACACGGCTAACGGCCGTCGGCGGAATGGACCTGTCCGTGGCCTAACCTCCTCGCCCACTCCGCGTATCACCGGTCATTAAAGCGAGGCGTAGTGCGTCTCCACCCGCCTCGGCGATCCACCGCGCAGATAGCGCGTACACGCCCAGCCCGACACACCCGGCACGCCCAGCTCTCTGTTCCCACCGTTTGATGCAGCGTGTGCTACTCAGGCAGTGTCAGCAGCTTCCGATGCTCGGTGGTCGCCCGTGTCGCCTGCATTTCTATCGTGGAGAGCGTCTGCGGTCGGACATCGCTGCTGCTCCACAATTCGCCGCGCTTGGATCATATCTATGTCGCGAAACGTAATGGTGCAAGTCGGACGATCTGTTGTCCTTCCACGTCAGCTATAGCATTGACCGGAGTGTATCTAATAGCAATGAGGAACCATTTGTGACGTGAATAACAACGCCTGAGAACGACTTCGGTGGTTGTTGGTTTTACGACACGTCGAACGTTCAGTCATGAGCGTCGCCAATCTCTCACGCCGATTGGTCGCGGGCGAAAAGTAGAGACAGGTGAGACTCGAACCCACAATCTTTCGATCGTGAGACAGGTAACCTACACGTAGACTACTCGTCCCTGCGAACGACTTCATGACGTCATTCGATCAACACATGATATGACAGATAACCTTAAGTTCTTTTTTAATACACAATACCGTAGGTATTCATTTGAAGGTACTGAAAGTACCGAAAGTTGCTGTCATGGTTTGACTGTTACGGTAGAATACCCAAAGTGGGAGCCCCTCCACCTAGTGCGGAAATCATACAACAATAATAACCAAAGACCAGCTGTTGCAGTTCCCGCTGAATTTCTCCTCCGCATCCCGGTTCCCGATCAGTCGGTCGCTACTCACGGCCAGCACCGCCGGCTCCACGTTCAAGTCTATGGGGTTCATGACGATGAAGACCTGCTGGTTCTTGTGCACGAGCCCGGTGTCCTCCTTGATGGCCGCCCGGCAGAAGTACTGCACCCAGCCGTGCTTGCCGAGGAAGGTGGACGGCACTCCCAGCGGCAGGCCCAGCTTGAACGGGAAGCTGTGGATGCCTCCCGAGAGCAGGACGGGAGCGTGATCGCCTGCCGGCGAACAAATCGCGCCGCTCAGTTGAGGTCAGTAAACTGAGGTCACGTCAGTCAATTGAGGTCACGTCACATTTATAACCCGACAATGACACTCCACTCACCCTTCACTGGGAGAGGAGTGCCAAAGTCTAAAGGCTATAATTCAGTTCTAATCAGAATTTAGTCATATAAGCAAGCATGATAACACCAAAAGCCAACTGAATTGTGCCCGGTTTGGTGGCAAGGAAACCAAAATGTGCACGCTTGACTTGATGCCCAGTAAAAGAGGCAGCAGTTGGAACAACTTAGCTGGGCTGTGCGGGTAGAGCACGCGGTCTTAGATGCGGCTGACTCTGTCCGGGAACTACTGTGCGTGCGTGCGTGGGATGGACCGTACGTTGAGTTCACTTCATACAAATGAGGCTGTCAATTTAATCGTAGTTCTCGCTGCATAGCTCGAGGATATATGTATATATATATATATATATATATATATATATATATATATATATATATATATATAAAAAAAAAACATGTTCAGTGAGTCGGAAGGCCGGATGGGTGGGATCAGACTTTCTGATGTCACCAATGTAGCTAGCTGCGGCCACTAGGACCGTCCATGTGCGCCCGAGCGAGGGCCGGGTGTGTAATTCAGTGACGACACGGGTAAATGTCTCGGGGTGGAGAGGGGTGGATGGAGTTGCCAATTAAGGACCAATTAGTTGGCATCAACAGAGAGCATCAGCGTGTCTCGACAGTCCGATGGAAGTGTCGATTCAAGGCTGTGTTCGGTACTTTGTGTCTGGAAGGATGAGGTGCTGATTCATAGGTGTGTTCAGAAGGTTTGCATATGTGGTGAAGGTGCCGATACCGGGGTGTCGCCAGGAAGTTGTGCTAATGTATGGGGCGAGGGGTGGACATAGTGGGTCCAGGGAAGCCACCGAAGATCCAGAGGAATGTCAGGGGTTTTGTGTGACGGCTAGGAGGGACCGACTTGGAGGGCGCAGCTGATAATTTATCTGAAGGTAGCGGTGACTGGCGATTCAGGGTCGTTCTCAATCGTTTGTGGCACACGGGATGAAAAGTCGGTTCACGAGCTTGACCAGGGTTCTCTTCCGGGGTCGATGTGAGTTCTCTCACACGCTATTTTAGCTTAATGCGAAGCGTCAAGTTGGAAAGTCTACATAATCTTGCCTACTCCAAATGAATAAATCCGTTGGTTGAGGAGCAAAACGTATTTCAGCTATATAGTATCTGACCGGAACTACTCATTATATGTTGTTAGCCTATTTTTACGTACTCTGCGCCGACACAGGCAACATGCGAAGGGTGCATAACAAATGGCATGTCACTTGAACAATTTTAGATAGGTGTAGGATGGTAGTGCTGTTTGAAGGGCTTGAATAGCACTGCATGTGCAGTACGACGCTGAAACATTCTGAACCATTGCAATGCGCTTAGAATGTGGACAAGCCCCGAATGTGGCGAATGTGGATCACAAATCAACCATGGTACATGAATGCCGTGTATCATCACTACGTCGTAACTGTGGTTTTATAGTGGGATAATTGGATCCAAGGGTTGAACGTGTGAAATATTGTCCATTTTCGGATGAATGTGTTTCAGACAAAATTATTCCATTCAAAATTGCCAAACGACCAGTGCGATGATTTTCAAAAGCACTGTGGAGGCAACCCACTTGTTCGCGTTGCCAGAGGCAAGGAACCAGTGGCGGTCCGGTCCGCCAGTTCCCCGCGTGCCGCCCGTTGACAAACTCCGCCAACTGGGTCAGGAGGGCAGTAGGTCACCCCTATCCTATCCAAAAGTCGCTTTGTCCCTGGCCACTCCGGTTGGCCGGCACTGTTGCGCAACTCGTCCCAGGGGCGGGTGCCGTGGCGTGTATCTGTGACAGGCGGTGACGCACGCGACGGGCGGACGGTTCCGACGAACACCCGTCACCGCCACCGTCAGTGTGCTGTCGGGCGGACTGATCCAGCGGACTATCCACAGGCTGACATCGAGCTCAGCTCCACACGGTCAGCGGGTTCAGTCGCGGCTGGGATGAGTCGCTCTTACCTGCCTCGCCCAGCAGTCGCATCTTGAAGTCGATGTAGTTCTCTTTGTCGATGTGTCGCTGGTGCTGGCTGTCGCTGACCTTCACGGTGCCCTCTCCGACCACGTGGAAGAACACGCCTGTGAACATAGGTCACGTTCAGAACGAACATTGTGTCGCTGAACGAATGGACCACTCGGTGACATAATTTAGGTAGTGGCGGTGTAGTGCTTCAAGGGTGCCAGGCATCCCGCAGCCACAGAATCAAACATTGGGACGTTTCGGTATAAAACTTGCCGACCGGCCACAACCGAACATGTACGTATTATGTCGACGTCAACTAGCAGATTGACGTCGACATAATACGCAGTTGTCGACAATTGTACGCAGAACCCAAGCTCTCATGTGCAAACTTGAAGTTTATAAAATACTGATTAAACTACACTGTATCAGCAAGCAGTACGCAAATTAAATCATAAAATGGGCCGGCCTGATTTAAAAATCACATTCGCGAACACGACCAACAACAGTTCTCAAGAAGCCTTTCAGAACATCATGAGTAGGATACTTAAAAACAGACATATTTGATTGATGAATATAATCTAGATTTGGTAGAAGGCGGGTTTATTTTACGGAACAATCTACGCCCGCCAACCAGTGCAGTTTATGGATGCACCCTAAAGCTAAAATAACTAACTAACCAGTACAGTACAGCTTGATCACTAATTTAGCAGCGCTTTTGGAGAAACATTCAGCATTACTTCTGTATTGCTATCACACGTGTGCATCGCCAAGTTATTTGTGATAAATGTGGTGTTTTCTGACCGCAACCAGCAAGATCTAGGAATTTCCGGAGCCTGGCAAGATATGCCAGTGGGTGTGAGGTCTGCTCGGCGATTGTCAGTAGGTGTTGCCAGATACTGTCAGTAGGTGTTGCCAGATACTGTCAGTAGGTGTTGCCAGATACAGGCATGTGCCGCTCAGACATACCTCGTCAAAGCAGGTATGTGCTGCCGAACACTGGAATATCAGACTTAGCTCCGTCCGATGCTACAACTCCGACGTCAACTGCAGCATTTCTTTTAAACGTGTCGGGACAAGGTCGTCCTCCAGCGCTATGCTTCGTGAAAATGACGAACAGTTCAAAACTCTACTGGATGAGTTATATTATATGAATGTCCGGCGAGATGCTACACGTGGTCTAGATAACTTTTGAAGCATCACCAAGAACGAGTGTCAGGTATGGTTTGGCAACAGAAATATCAAAGGTCAGTTCAGAAAACGACTGAAGAAAGGGAAATTGACACGTGCGCTGACAAGCTAGCAAAGAACGTCAACTGTGTCTCATATGGAACTACCGGATACTCTTCTGGATCAGCCCAAAAACGCGACAGATATTTTTCCTGCAATTTGCGACACCTGCAGTGTCTCCCTTGGACTCAGCGGCTAATCTGTAGGAAAGACACCATGACAGAGAATCTCATTGCGAACATGGAAACCGTTGTCACCTGCCAATATCGTTCCTCGCGGATATCTATCATCACAGGCTGATCTGAGATCGATGAGTATAGGAAACAGGGCAATATGAGTGTGGAAAAAGAGAGTGAGGAAGCCATTCGTTCCAGCTAATACCCATTGGCGCCGTGCTAAGATTGACATATATGCGTATCGAGCCTTCCGTGCCTGCCCTGCTTGGTTTCTACTCCCATGCTGAGGCGTCCACAGGAGACACACTGGTCACAGTCGCACCGTTCTCACGGCCTACCGCCACGGGGCGTGGCGTCCACACGACCAGCCGCTCGTGGGAGGGGCGGGGCCGCCGCAGAACGGTCAGCTGGCGTGAAAGGAAAGCCGGCGCGTGAGAGCGACGCCGCCCGCCTCCGACGGCAGGGAAAGCCTGTCGATCGTCGCTGCGAATATCCATCACCATCCGTCAGCGCCGGTCCATACCACCCACCGGACATACCACCCACCCACCATACCACCCACTGGACATGCCAGCAGTGGTGGACCCGAAAACCTGATTGTAAGAAAGCTCCCCCTCTTCCCCGGACCCGGGAGGCTGCCGCAGCGTGGGACTCATCAGTTGGGCTCTCCGCAGCAACTGGCTGGTTCGATACGATGCTGTTTTTATGTTGAGAGATCTGGCTTACGGTCACTCCAGAGATATTGCCCTTCGGGAATCAATAAAAAAAGAATGAGAGTGTTACCACCAATGTCTTGAGTCCAAGATTTGCTTTGCCTTGCAGCACAATCAAAACTGACTTGCATGCCAAACGTATCAAACAGTCATTTCTCAGTGTAATAATTATTTTTCACTATTTCTTCACTAACGTTATACCTTCTGCGTGATCTACTCTTGGCAGAATTGGATGGCGAATGCCTAACAATTGTATAATTTAGTTAACATAATACAGTAAACAGTTTCATGAAATAATAATACTAACAATAATATTATAAATAATCGTGTAATCATCATAATACAAATATTGCAAAAGTCCATGAGTGCAAGAATGCGGTGGGTTTGACCACATGCATTCAGAAATGTTTCAATTTTCTTTTGTGAAGGTCAGTGACTTGTAAGTGATTCTTACTCATTATGTACTGAACTAGTCTAGGTACGGAACAGACGCAGCAGCTTCTTACAAGTGCACCAATCCATGTAAGTGTTCTGGCATCACACAATGCACTTTGGGATTAGACCAAAACTCTAGCTACCCAGCCTGCATGTCACGTACATATCCCAAGATGACACGATCTTATCTTGTCAGTCACTGCCATGAAATGTGGAGAATTTTCCTCCCACAGCAGGAAGAATAGAAAATAAAACACAACCATGCAGTCGAGTGTACTAGACGACGTCATGACTTGCAAAACATCCGGCACACCGTTTGTCACCTGCTAAAGTTCCGTTGTAGGTTGTTGAGCTGCAACAGTAAGCCACTCGAACAACTGCGCTGACATGCTCTAACGGGCTTGGGTGGCTATGAAACCAGGAGACAAATACATCTGTGGGTAATTAGCTGAAAAAACTAACGCCCACTGCACAGAGAAGGTGATGTACCAAGCATGTTTCCAACAATTGATCAGTTACCAATCTTATGAACATTACTTAATGTCAGTCTGGGTTTTCTTGTTTGCATTTAGTTTGTGTTAAATGTACAGCGGCTTGAAGAAGAGCACCTCATGACGCTTTGCGTGAAAATTAATGCTAGACGCTTTCAAGCGCTGCTGGTGGATGTCAAGTTGCGTGTCGTATATTTTTCCTACCAATTACCAATACTCCGCATGGTTCTGGAAAATACAATATGGTAGTTCGTTGCATGCCAGTAGCCTATTTTGTGAGTACCGGAAGGTGTTGCATCACTCATCACTTTGTCAGACGTAATCTTCAACCAGGATTAAGAGAATATCCCCACTTCATACTCCTTTCTGTAGACCGGTATCCTATATAGTGTTTGTGAAGTGTTGCGGCTCGTGCGGTGGTTGTAACATCCCGACAGGGCGTGACCAGTGCTGTAGTATTGTCGCTGTCACTGTGGGGTGCCGTAGGCGTGAGCCGACGGCCAGCCAGTTGACCAGGTGGTCCAGTGGTAGCAACATCCGGGCAGGGTGTGACTGGTGTTGTCGCTGTCCATGTTCACACGGATCGATTACATTGTTTTGTCTACCGTTCACATTAGCACAAGTGGTGTGGCATTCTGGCGTGAACTACCGCTTGACATAGCTACGACCGCTCCACTGTGCCAGATGGAAGTGACACCGTGGAGCGGAAGATCATGTTTTCGCATGGCTTAAGCTCTTAGGAGGATGCAGACGAGTGTTCGTCATTCATGTTTGGGGGTACGGGCATGTTTATCCCACCATGCGTCGTAGTGTTGAGCTGGTCTCCCCTGCGATCACTTATATGTGTACTATTGCCAAGTCATTCTGTAAATGACTTGGTACTAATACACATACGCTGACCTGATGCGATGGGCCCGGGCCGGGAAGTGTGGGGTAGGTACGGGGAGCGAAGTGTGGGGTCAGGTGACGGGCCGGGCCGGAGAAGTGTGGGGGTCAGGTGACGGGCCGGGCCGGAGAAGTGTGGGGATCAGGTGACGGGGGGGGCCGGAGAAGTGTGGGGGTCAGGTGACGGGCCGGGCCGGAGAAGTGTGGGGGTGAGGTGACGGGCCGGGCCGGAGAAGTGTGGGGGTCAGGTGACGGGCCGGAGCCGGAAAGTGTGGGGGTCAGGTGACGGGCCGGGCCGGAGAAGTGTGGGGGTCAGGTGATCGGGCCGGAAAGTGTGGGGGCCGGAGAAGTGTGGGGTCAGGTGACGGGCCGGGCCGGAGAAGTGTGGGGTGACAGGTGACGGGCCGGGCCGGAGAAGTGTGGGGCTGAGGTGACGGGTCCGGGCCGGAGAAGTGTGGGGCTGAGGTGACGGGCTGGGCTGGAGAAGTGTGGGGGTCAGGTGACGGGTCAGGGCCGGAGAAGTGTGGGGGGTCAGGTGACGGGCTGGGCCGGAGAAGTGTGGGGGTCAGGTGACGGGCCGGGCCGGAGAAGTGTGGGGGTCAGGTGACGGGGGGGGCCGGAGAAGTGTGGGGCTGAGGTGACGGGCGGGCCGGAGAAGTGTGGGGTAGGTGACGGGGGCCGGAGAAGTGTGGGGGTCAGGTGACGGGCCGGGCCGGAGAAGTGTGGGGGTGAGGTGACGGGGCGGGCCGGAGAAGTGTGGGGGTCAGGTGACGGGCCGGGCCGGAGAAGTGTGGGGGTCAGGTGACGGGCCGGGCCGGAGAAGTGTGGGGGTCAGGTGACGGGCCGGGCCGGAGAAGTGTGAGGCTCAGGTGACGGGCCGGGGCCGAAGGCCGCCTGTCGAACTCGGCTGGAATGCCGTGGACGGCGGCGCGGACCTTGGGGCTCGGCCTCCGCGCCGAAGGCCATGCGGCCGGCGCGGCGTGGGCGGCGCGGGCCGGGGCAGATGGAGACAACCGGCCGACTGGGAGCAGCCCACAGCGCCGCGGCATGGTCCCGTGCACCCGGTCCGACCGTCACGGTGCAAACCGCCACCTGAGTCATCCGCCACGCCGCAGAGTGCAAATCGAACGTGCCACTGCGCCAACGATCAGAGGCTGTGCTGGTGTCCTTCGTAGAACGGACGATTAATGTGGCCTAATGAATTACTTCCTACGTGATGCGAGAACAAATTCCTATTTGATAAGGATCACCCATAACTTGCGGGTTAATTAACGGCAAACAACTACGGTATGTACAGCACAA
This sequence comes from Imbricaverruca yamaguchii, assembly GCA_034440575.1. Lineage (NCBI taxonomy): Eukaryota > Metazoa > Arthropoda > Thecostraca > Neoverrucidae > Imbricaverruca > Imbricaverruca yamaguchii. Next base: position 38,162 of record JAOTOL010001461.1, on the reverse strand, counting down.
CCCAGCTGGAATATTTATCGGCATTTTTTTAACACCCATACAGTTTACATGGAGTGTTGACTAGCTGACGAAGAAATAGAAGTCCTTCTTTTGCATGGATACGTCTCACCTTACAAGAGGCTCAATTCTTCCTAGATGGTTCCTTCCTTTCATTTATCAATCAAGCACCATACTCTCTGTTGCAGAAGCAATTAATTCGTGCCAATTGGCAGTCACAAATAGTATTTCCATGGAATTCAATCTAATACGACCCGGATAAAACATGTCAGCAGTTAGCATTCAGTATATGCAGCATAAGGATACAAAAAGGCAGTATAAGTATCCGTATTTGCAGCACATATGATGTTGCCACAATCCGACTAGTTGCATAGCACGTCTCCTTCGTCTGCTACAGCAAGTAGTGGTCCTCTACCCTGTATTGTGCAGCAGTCAGCGGTCGTGTCTACCCTGTCTACTGCACCAGTCAGCAGTCGTGTCTACCCTGTCTACTGCACCAGTCAATAGTCGTGTCTACTCTGTCTACTGCACCAGTCAATAGTCGTGTCTACTGCACCATGTCTACCTGCACCAGTCAATAGTCGTGTCTACCCTGTCTACTGCACCAGTCAGCAGTCGTGTCTACCCTGTCTACTGCACCAGTCAATAGTCGTGTCTACCCTGTCTACTGCACCAGTCAATAGTCGTGTCTACCCTGTCTACTGCACCAGTCAAAGTCGTGTCTACACTGTCTACTGCACCAGTAACCAGTCATATCGTGTCTACCCTGTCTACTGCACCAGTCAATAGTCGTGTCTACCCTGTCTACTGCACCAGTCAACAGTCGTGTCTACCCTGTCTACTGCACCAGTCAACAGTCGTGTCTACCCTGTCTACTGCACCAGTCAATAGTCGTGTCTACCCTGTCTACTGCACCAGTCAATAGTCGTGTCTACCCTGTCTACTGCACCAGTCAATAGTCGTGTCTACCCTGTCTACTGCACCAGTCAATAGTCGTGTCTACCCTGTCTACTGCACCAGTCAATAGTCGTGTCTACCCTTTCTGCACCAGTCAATAGTCGTGTCTACCCTGTCTACTGCACCAGTCAATAGTCGTGTCTACCCTGTCTACTGCACCAGTCAATAGTCGTGTCTACCCTGTCTACTGCACCAGTCAATAGTCGTGTCTACCCTGTCTACTGCACCAGTCAATAGTCGTGTCTACCCTGCACCAGTCAATAGTCGTGTCTACCCTGTCCCGTACGCTCTAGTCTACTGCACCAGTCAATAGTCGTGTCTACCCTGTCTACTGCACCAGTCAATAGTCGTGTCTACCTTGTCTACTGCACCAGTCAATAGTCGTGTCTACCCTATCTACTGCAGCACCAGACAACAGTCGTGTCTACACTGTCTACTGCACCAGTCAATAGTCGTGTCTACCCTGTCTACTGCACCAGTCAGCAGTCGTGTCTACCCTATCTACTGCAGCACCAGACAATAGTCGTGTCTGCCTTGTTAACTGCAGCAGTCAGCGGTCATGTTTCCTAATTCTGGTCCAGCTGGCAGTGGTCGTTTCTCCCGTTTGATGCAGCAGTCGGCAGCGATCATGCTTCCCCTATCTGCTACAGCAGTCAGCGGTCATGTCTCCCTTATTTGCTGCAGCAATCAGCGGTCATATCTCCCTTATTTGCTGCAGCAGTCAGCGGTCATGTCTCCCTTGTTTGCTGCAGCAGTCAGCGGTCGGGTCTCCCTTATTTGCTACAGCAGTCAGCGGTCATGTCTCCCTTGTTTGCTGCAGCAGTTAGCGCCATGTCTCCCTTATTTGCTACAGCAGTCAGCGGTCAGGTCTCCCTTGTTTGCTACAGCAGTCAGCGGTCATGTCAGCGGTCATGTTTCCAACATCGGTCGGCAGTGACGATGAATTTGGAGTGCTACATTGGTGGTGGCAGTGGTGGCGATGTATCCAGAGTGTTACATTGGTCGGCGGTGGCGATGTCTCCAGAGTGTTACATTGGTCGGCGGTGGCGATGTCTCCAGAGTGTTACATTGGTCGGCGGTGGCGATGTCTCCAGAGTGTTACATTGGTCGGCGGTGGCGATGTATCCAGAGTGTTACATTGGTCGGCGGTCGCGATGTCTCCAGAGTGTTACGTTGGTCGGCGGTAACGATGTCTCCAGAGTGTTACGTTGGTCGGCGGTGGCGATGTCTCCAGAGTGTTGTTTAGGTCGGCATTGACGGTGTCTCCAGAGTGTTACATTGGTCGGTGGTGACCATGTCTCCAGAGTGTTACATTGGTCAGCAGTCACGGTGCATCCAGAGTGTTACATTGGTCAGCAGTGACGATGTCTCCAGAGTGCTGAGCTGACAGTCTGACCGGGTGCGCAGCCCGACGTCCCGCTTACAGCGGCGGTCAGCGGTGGCCGGTCGGCTGTGGCCTCCCGTGAGCCGACCGAGCACCACCGGTCAAACTGGTTTTGCCCGTGACGTTCCCCACCAGTGGGGGCGATGCCCAGCTGAGCCTAGGTGCAGCTCGACGCTCGAGTGGTCAACCGGTTAGACGGCGACGGCGGCTGGCCGCCGTGGCCTTTCTCAAGTCAGAGTTGTTACGTTCGAAGTGGTTCGGCAGCATTCAGACAATAGGTGCCTGCTCACGCGGCTTCACGAGCTCAAGATAGTTGTTTCCGTTTGTGGTGCACTAGGAGCTGTGCAAAACCTCCACAACGGGCATCATGAGTCAGGTCTTCATTTCCTTTTTGTGCATTATTTGGCAGCGTCCTTAAACATCAGCCATCTCTGATGATTCGTCACGTACATTGTTAGGTACAAAAGCGTTTAGTGTGAGTATCTTAAAATATCCACGGTAACACAGTGTACATGGTGACAGGACAAAAGTTGTTCCAAGAGTGCGGCATCGAAAGCAACAATGGAGAGCTCAACATGCAGGCCATTACAGTAGCTTAGTCCATATCCCGAAAAGGAGTTCGCAATAAAGCTTGCTTGCACCTAGAGTGGTAAGAGTTCTTTTGATATCTCGGGCCCCTCTTTGGCTACGTTGCTGGTCAATAAGAAGCATTTAGTCACATAGAAAGTGGAGAAGGAACCCACATAACTTTGTTAAAATAGAAAGCGGTATCTGTGGCAAACTGATGATTATCTGTGATGCCTGAACACAATTTGAAGGTTAATAGTCAGGAGAATTGCACATACAGCACATCCTCTTAGTGTGCCAGTTCTATTTGCAGCACGTGCATGCCGGGGTCATTCACGGCCAAGCCATTGATCGCCAAGCCATCGACGGCCAAGCCATCCACGGCCAAGCCATCCACATCCAAGCCATCCACGGTCAAGTCATCCACGGTTAAGCCATCCACGGCCAAGCCATCCACGGTCAAGCCATCCACGGCCAAGCCATCCACGGCCAAGCCATCCACAGCCAAGCTATCCACGGTCAAGCCATCCACGACCAAGCCATTCACGGCCAAGTCATCCACGGTCAAGCCATCCACGGTTAAGCCATCCACGATCAAGCCATGACTGCTAGGACCCGAGAGAACAGTGCCAGACTGGCGCTACAGCCCAGTTACCTTGTACGGGCGTCTCCTCCTCGAGCTCCACCAGCACTCTGCCACTGATGAACTGGCCCGGGAAGTACAGCAGGCTCTCGTTGTCGAACAGGATCAGGAACTTGAGCAGCTTGCGCGACATATCGCGGCCGGCTGGGCTCGGTCACCGCGGACCCGAGGACAGCTGTGTCGAGACGCTGTCTCGGTCACCGGCCGCGCCTGACCCGAGGACACAGCTGTGTCGAGACGCTGTCTCGGTCACCGGCCGCGCCGGACACGAGGACACAGCTGTGTCGAGACGCTGTCTCGGTCACCGGCAGTCACTGAGCAGTGCACACTCCGCGCGCGCTACCGGTGTGGGCTCGCAAGCCTCGCGTGCCGCATAGCTCACGTCGCGATCGCACTCAAACCTCTCGCCAGCCAGCTGCGGACCCACTCAGAGCACTCGGCACCGACCGCGCCACCACTGACGTCCCAGCGCCCGGACACCCTCCGCTCGCTGTGGCTGATCGGAGGTGGGCGGGCCGCAAACCGCTTCAGCTCTGCCATCTAGTGGCGAGTTCGCAAACTTCGTGGCCAGTACCTGGTGACAGGACTCGCACACAGCTCAGAACTCGCCATTGCATTTTCCTCGAAATGCCCTCTACTATGTCGTGTCACATCGTCTGCCCTATATCCTGACCCCTGTCCTATCATGTCATCTGTATTGTCCTGCCTCTGACATAACGTGTCATCTCCCTTGTCGAATGGAATCCGTGTATGAACAGTTTGTGTTGTGTAATGCTGCGCATGGAAACTTTCGTATGTAGATTGCCGTGAGGCAGGAGTAGTTACATCTTCGTACTCGTAACCTTTTTTGCCAGTTGGGAACTGATTTCAGGCGAACGAGCCGGATGGAACTAATGTCCTTCCCCTCGCCTTGGGAATTGCTGGAACTCCCTATGCAAGACCGTTTTAATGCCCCTCGGACTGCTTTGAACATCTTCCGGACTTTTTTTTTACAGGGGGATAATATTTTAAGTTTCTTTTTTTCTCCTAGCCGATGGCCCTTGTTGTGACGTCGCCGTATTCTCCGCCGTGTCATGTTCCCCGTCACGCCCTCAGTCCTCCGACCTGCCCATGTTTTTGTGTGCTTGCTGTGAACGTTTGGCTTGCTCTCCATTATATTCGCACTGCAGTCTCTCGTCCGTTGTCGCCCACGCCACCTCGTTCCTCATGCCCCGGCTTCTATGCCACCCCTTCTATGATCTGTCTTGCCCTTTTACCTAGTGTCCTCTGTAGAGCATCACACTGATTTACATCTTCAGAGCTAATCAAGATCGCGGGCAAGGCGACGTTATGTGGTGCATGAGTGCTACGGTGTAAGTTAGTTTTTAGGGCTTTAGGGCGCATCGACTACATTGGTCATGCAGCGCCCATTGCTACGGTGTAAGGGGTACCACCAGAGGACGGAGCGGGGAGTCGGTACCTGTCGACTCCAGTCCACTCTCGACATCTCATTGTCGCCTCACTTGCTGTACATACCAATGCTTCGGGATAGGAAGTCATGCGCATGAGAATGTTTGCACGCAGACTGTTTCGTGCATGCGAAGCTATGCGACAGCTCGTGAAACCGTACTTCACACAACATAGCTGCAGTGGCTGCTGCTCGTTAGATGTCCTTGTTTCCTGGCACCTGTGCCACAGCAGCCTTGCTCACCAGATGCAGATTGCATCCGGTGTATTTCTCAGTATAATTGTTTGTCTGTACATTTCCCAGTCATATTTCAACCTGTGACGTCATCACGGGTCTTGCCTTCGCCTGCTACATTCCACTTTGCCAAGAAGCGAATTCCAGGACACTGATCTTCGTTAACTGTTTATACCCAGCTTACAAACTGTCTCGCTTTGTTTGCTACAGGACATTTACTGGCTACCCCATAATGCCTAGTCTCGTGGAGGTTCATGCGCGCAGACGTAGACGCTCAATCACACTTGTACACCCAAGCGCACCCACCCACCCGCTACTGTGGCTATTGCTAGCAAGGTACGATTATGTTGTGTATTTTGCAGCTTCCACAGGCTAGTACAGTGCACACTTCTTTCCATGCATTGCAAAGCATTGATCTGGTATGCGTACATAGTTAAGGAAACGATAATTTAGTGCGCATATGAACACCAAAGCAGCAGCACAATGTCACGATGGCGTTTTTCTGCGTAAAATGAAATATGAGCCTTCCTTCGCTGAAACTAAGGAAAGCACATTGTATGTGTCAGTACGGTTAAAGAACTTGTGAGTGTGTGGTGAAGCGGTAAGTACCTTTGTCTTACAACCATAATGCTAGCACGCACCGTGCTTCACAAGAGCACAGGTCTATTGTCTGGAGGTAAAACAATGCACAGAGGAAGCAAGGATCCATTCCAGTACAGCTATGGAAATGTCGGCAGTGCATGGAATAAGCCGAGCGCGTGATTTCGCATTCACGTACAATGCCAATTCTCGACAGGCTCGAATGCGGAGAGGTGAAATTATCCAAGGTTCATTCGTTGACCACTGCGGTGAAAAATAAAGTTTGCTCGAGGGTTCGTGGTACGGGTCTTTACCCAGCACGGTAGATTTTGCCAGTGATAAGACTCATGAAGCCAATGAGATCTGCGTAAGGCTTATTGCTGGCTGTCCGCAATCCAGAGGACACGATCGATCCAGAATCTACAGGACACGTCGAAGGAGCTTCAGTAAGACGATCACTTCAACACAGCGAAGAACCACTGAGCCCATGAGGACTTCTCGAAGCCGATGTATCCACCTGAGGAGGAACCACCGAGCCAATGAGGACCTCACGAAGCCAATTTACCCGGCTGAATATGCTTCATTGAATACATGAGATACCACGGTGCATACAAGGATCGCATTAGGTTGACCATAAGTGATGTCCTGAGGAGTATGCCATTCAGCTGGTAAAAAATTCGCGCTAAAATGCGAGGACCTGTAGCCCACGATAACTCGAGCAGTCGCAGACTTGCCAGGCGGGCGAGCAATTCACTGCGCCGACGCGGACCCCCCAGCGGCCGGTACGGCCGCCGCTTCCTGGAAAGGTCCGCCGTCCATGGCGCCCTGCGGCGCCAGGCAGTTGACGAGGGTGGTGTTGCGCAGCGCCTCCATCTGGCGGACGTCCGCCTTGCGACACAGCTGCCACGTGGTGTCGAAGCAGTTGCGCCGCGAGCGGCAGCTGCAGGCGCTCTGCAGCCAGTCGCGGCCCACCCACATGCCCTGGCTCAGCTCGATCGTCTTGCCGACCGACTGGAACACGCTCACCACGGGGCCCTCGTACGAGATGCGCCGGTGCGAGCACTGGTGCGTCACCAGCACGCGGAACACGTACAGGCTGGCGCGGTCGGCGCCGGCCAGCGCGTGGCACATGAAGTGCAGCCGGCCGCGCTCGCTGCGGATCAGGCAGCGGAACAGCAGGCCGCTCGACACGTCCTCCAGGAACTTCTCCTGGCCGTGCCAGCCGACGCTGAAGCGGAAGCGGCCCTGCATGCGGCAGTGCAGGCGGCTGTCCAGCTGGTGGTGCTGGACCAGGTGGGCGCGCGCCTGCGGCAGCGGCCCGCTCCAGCTGCACGCCACCAGCGCCTCGACGCAGCGCGCCGGCCGCAGCGGACAGGCGCGCTCGTGCCGCTGCCGGGCGGACACGCACAGTCGCGCTGCGCAGCCGTGATGCGCGAACCGGCACGGCCGCGGCAGCTCGCGCACGATCTTCTCCAGCGTGAGCGCGCGCACGTGGTACATCCACGACTTGCAGACGGGACAGTTGCGCACGCGCGGCCGGCACTTGGCGCACACGGGGTGGCCGTTGTTGCACTGGTAGATGGGCGTCTGCAGCTCCTGGTAGCAGACCGGACACTCGACGTTGTCGAAGATGGCGGCCATCACGGTGCGCATGTCGGCCACGGACAGCTCGGCCATCGCCGCGGATAGTTCGTCCGATGGGCTGTCAACAGAGCGCCTGTCAGGGCTGTCAACAGAGCGCCTGTCAGGGCCGTCAACAGAGAGCCTGTCAGGGCCGTCAACAGAGTACCTGCCAGGGCTGACAACAGAGGCCCGTCAGGGCTGTCAACAGAGCGCCTGCCAGGGCCGTCAACAGACGCCTAGGGCGTCAAAGGCTGTCAGGGCTGACAACAGAGAGCCTGTCGGCCACGGACAGCTCGGCCATCGCCGCGGATAGTTCGTCCGATGGGCTGTCAACAGAGAGCCTGTCAGGGCTGTCAACAGAGTGCCTGTCAAGGCCGTCAACAGAGCGTCTGTCAGGGCCGTCAACAGAATGCCTGTCAAGGCTGTCAACAGAGCATCTGTCAGGGCTGTCAACAGAGCGCCTGTCAGGGCCGTCAACAGAGTGCCTGCCAGGGCTGTCAACAGAGCGCCTGTCAGGGCTGTCAACAGAGGCCTGTCCAACAGAGGCTGTCAACAGAGAGCCTGTCAAGGCTGTCAACAGAGGCCTGTCAGGGCTGTCAACAGAGGCCTGTCAGGGCTGTCAACAGAGTACCTGCCAGGGCCGTCAACAGAGTGCTTCCCAGGGCCGTCAACAGAGAGCCTGTCAGGGCTGTCAACAGAGTGCCTGTCAAGGCCGTCAACAGAGAGCCTGTCAGGGCTGTCAACAGAGAGCCTGTCAAGGCCGTCAACAGAGCATCCTGTCAGGGCCGTCAACAGAGCATCTGTCAGGGCCGTCAACAGAGTACCTGCCAGGGCTGACAACAGAGAGCCCGTCAGGGCTGTCAACAGAGCGCCTGTCAGGGCCGTCAACAGAGCACCTGTCAGGGCTGACAACAGAGTGCTCGTCAGGGCCGTCAACAGAGAGCCCGTCAGGGCTGTCAACAGAGCGCCTGTCAGGGCCGTCAACAGAGCACCTGTCAGGGCCGTCAACAGAGCGCCTGTCAGGGCCGTCAACAGAGTGCCTGTCAGGGCTGACAACAGAGTGCTGTCAGGGCTGTCAACAGAGCACCTGTCAGGGCCGTCAACAGGGGCTGTCAGGGCTCTCAACAAACGCCTCCCCAGGGCCGTCAGACAGAGCACCTGTCAGGGCTGACAACAGAGTGCCTGTCAGGGCCGTCAACAGAGCATCTGTCAGGGCCGTCAACAGAATGCCTGTCAAGGCTGTCAACAGATCACCTGTCAGGGCCGTCAACAGAGAGCCTGTCAGGGCTGTCAGAGCGCCCGTCAGGGCCGTCAACAGAACGCCTGTCAGGGCTGTCAACAGAGTGCCTGTCAGGGCTGACAACAGAGTGTCTGTCAGGGCTGTCAACAGAGCACCTGTCAGGGCCGTCAACAGAGAGCCTGTCAGGGCCGTCAACAGAGTGCCTGTCAGGGCTGACAACAGAGTGTCTGTCAGGGCTGTCAACAGAGCACCTGTCAGGGCCGTCAACAGGGTGTCTGTCAGGGCTCTCAACATAACGCCTCCCAGGGCCGTCAACAGAGCACCTGTCAGGGCTGTCAACAGAGCGCCTGTCAGGGCCGTCAACAGAGTGATTCACAGGGCCGTCAACGGAGTGCCTGTCAGGCAGCACCCGCCACTCTTGGGAACCATAACTGAGGCATAACATAACTATCGTAACCATAACATAACTAACATAACTATCGTAAACTAACAAAACATAACCATAACATAACTAAAGCATAACATTGCTATCGAATGCACGTGCATGATTATTATATTGGTAGGGATGACAAACGTCTTTCGAATGCAGTTCTTCAGGGACAATTAAAGATCAGAGATCATGCGGACAGCTTTGCCAGGCGCACCGATAAATAGTGCGACATCTTGTTGAACATCATGCTGTTTCGGACATAGCGACTTTCCACCTATTTACTAACTTCGGAAATTATTGGCCCTTGTTGGTCTCGAGCATAAATTCAAAGCTGCATGATGTTCACGATATTGTTAAAATTTTCAGGAAGCATACTTGAGGATGTTCGTTTCATTTGTTGCGGAATATTCGTGATAGCACGACGAGCTAGTAAGCTTGGCCGCCTGTTTGTTACAAATACAGGCACACACCTGGAATAAATATAAATATGAGCATACAAAAGGCGTCAATAGTCTTTTCAAGTGCATCCAGAAATATAATTCACGTTTCTACTTGTCGAACTTGCGATATTACACCGAAGTACATCTAAAAGTTATGATTACTTCGTACTGATTGACAAATGCCATATACGTGCTACAACCTCCACTCGAGCAGGGTGGTGTATTACATTTTGATCTTTATGATAAATTATGACCGCTATCTGCACTTGAAAGTGGTTCCGCTCATCCGGTCTGGAGCCCAGGGGCAGGTCCACTAGGGGAGGGGCCGTCAATGTGTTGGTGGTGGTGGCATCGAACAACGCCTCAGTTTTTTAGGAAGAAATCACTGTAGTTTGCAGTTGCTTCCTTTAGTACCAAGCACATTTTAAGAGCGCAGACAAAGTTCAAGTTAATTATCATAAATCGCAACTACTCCGAGGATTTCAAACACGTCCATAAAATATGCTGCATTGTTCACGTCTAGCATGCTTCCCACCATTATAAAACAAATCAAAACTACTCCAAATCTGATGCAACATCTGACCTTTATGGCGAACCTTTTGGAGGAATCGGTCGACAATACAGTACTCCAGCTATTGCAGTTGCAATGTCAAACTTGGCTCTCGCAGCATAGACTTCCTCCAAATTTGCGTAGTTTTGCCCGTCGGGCGACACCACTTCTTATTTCCGCAACAATTGCACAGTCCGCAACAGCAACGTTTTTACTTATCTCCACCCATGAGGAAAATTAGTATTAATTATCCACCTGAAATTGACCAGGCTCATTGCGCTACTATTGTTTACCGAGGAATTACGGCGTTCAACTCTTTCTTGCCCCATACCATTCGAAAGCCGAGTAATGCCTTGGTACGTTTGGTACCACGCTCAGTTTCATCAAAGCACTTTTTCGTTCTCCACGGTCGCTCGACTGCGCGAGGGCCGTCGACCAGATCTGCCTTAGCTCAAATATAAATGAAAGTGTTAAAGTGAGCCGCTATGACAGATGAAGAATTCATGCGAGAGTTCGGGGTGGGGTGCTTCGAATCAATACACATTTTGAAATGCTGTGCATGCAAAGAGCGTAAAAAGAGACCGCTGGAAATGCATCGACATTTGCTGTTAGAACATGCGAGAGTGCAATGCTATACAGACAACCCTATGTTTACCTTGATATATACCAAATTTGTCTGGAGGTGGGGATTGAGGGGCGACTCCGCACGTGCAGCGACTTTAGGCAATAATACTACCTACCCTCCACCTATTATCGTTATCCGCTCCACAATCCAAATGATATGGAGGAGTCTTTAGAGTTAAGACGTTTGGTGTTCGCTTCCACCCACATGCTTTCTATATGGATGTTTTTGCGACTTTGAGGTTAATCCTTGCCATTTACCGTGGAGAAGGTAGGGAGAGGGGAGGCCAGAGGCTGCTAGAGGGTTTGTCAGATGGCTTTCGCGCGAAGTTCGTGGTAAATAGCCTACAACGGTAGCACGAATTAACGTTTAACGTTATCTTCTAACTTTAGAAGAACTAAATTTAGAAGAAAATTAGAAGAACTTTAATTTAGTTCTCACATTTTGCAAGGTGAGTATAAAAATTTGCCGCCGTGGGTGTTCAGTGGCCCATGCTGATATGCTAGCATGATGTCTTCCGGTAATGTGCAAAAACGTCAGGTAAGGCACTGGCACAGTATAAAATGTTTTGTGTCTGTCGTCAATGTTTATATCCCGTAGTATTCAAAACATATGCAAGTGTGCACATCATGTCGTCCTTTGTTCGGGACATTTCATATCAAACTAGGTTAAACGCGAAAGAAATCACACAATGTAGTGGCAGTTCAGTGACTCAATTTGGCCAGCGATGAAGTTGTTTTCCGTCGAAAGGAGCATAAAAAGCATAGCGTACTATAAAGTCACGCCAAATCTTCTACTGCGTCATATAGGTCAAGTTGCCTCACGAGACTATTCCATGACAAAGTCGCACTGGATGGTTGCATCACGTGGGGTCATTGAAATCACTTAATCCCAATTATAATTGTGTGGTGACGACTTCTGTCTTGGTGGAAAGCGATAGGACATGAAACAAAATGGTATCTTGTCAATTTGTCTTAGGTTATTGTAGGTGAAACGCTACAGAAATCTAGGTACCAAACGCTGTAATAAGCAAAAGAAAACGAAGAGATTGCAGTACTGTCAAACTTGCAAGAAGAATTTCGTAGAAGGAAGATTAATTCCTCAAAATGATGCCAAGTTTCATAGCGTAATAACGGTCACGTTAGGTTTGAACAAGTTGCGTGTGGGAATGTCAGCCCACATATTGGTAATGATATAGTGTCCCCGCAAGACGCATCAATATATTATGTCTCACGGAGACGCTATTGCACCTATGAGACAGGGGGCACACATGTGGAGTATCCTTTCTGTCTCTTTCGACGGACTCGAACCCTTCCAATGTTCGGTATAGCATGTCAAATAATGTCATTTTAATATGGGACGGTTAGGGCTAGCCCCTCAAATACGTTGTGAGCTTCCCACCAATGGCATTGATTGCGAATGTCAATACTTCTTTGAACCTCTCTCCTTGGACGGGAATAAAAGCACCAATCTAATTGCGGGACAGTTTGGTCACTTTCTTACTCTGAATTTGGCCATGCATCAGAATATACACGGATTCATGGCAAAAGTTGTTATTTGAGCATCGCCAGCGTAACGTGCGCATAGCTGAACCAGCGAGGCTCGGCATTAATAACGCAGTGCAGCCGAATCTCGTGACACTACCAGTCATGGGCGTATTGCCTTGAAGTTCCTGCAGCCACGCGGCTTTAAGCACGTTTGCGGAACTAAATGATTTTGGTTGAGATACATTCATGAAATTGCTTTCCTAAAGATAGAAACGAAATCGACCCGAAGTTTAGCAGATTTGAGCCATTTGGAGATACATGGACCAAACTTACCATGCACTATAATAAAGTAATTGTGTCTTCTTCCGCATTAAGCAATTACAACAGAATGCTGATTTAATCATGTTCAAATCTTTCCACACTCCATTGCTGAAGAATTTAAACATTTCCAACCCCTCCCATCCAGCCAGATATCTCGCCAACAAGTTTCATTGCTCAGCAAGATTGCTGTGGAGTCAAACTCCTGCGTCGTGATTCCTATTCGAAAGCCGTACAGCCCCTGGGTCCATTGGCCCATTTGAGAACATAGCTTTAGATGCAACTATTCAGAACTTGCTCAAAACTTAGATGAGAGCTTTAACCTCCCTGATGTTGCGCCATTGGATATTCAAACTAAAATGATCGACCTACATTTAACAGGGGAAGACAATGTTTGACACTGTCCATGTCAAGTTTTGTTCTATTAAACTATGGTCGATAATTCTACTTTGACAATCCAATGTTCAAAAACAATGCGGGTATAATCTACACAATATTGTAGTCACGTGCCAAGGATTCGTGGTGTATGGCGGGCCCAATTGCCCCAGCTCTATGGCCGCCCTACCAGCTTTTCCAAAATCTTGGCATTATCTCTATGCTATACCACTGCAGTTGGCAGGACTGCAAGCGCTCAATATCGGCTTCATTCACACCAGCATGCAACCAACTCCTACACTACACACATGGCAAAAGCAAAGTTCCTCGAGCTATGAAGATAGGTTCAGCAACAGTAGTTCTATACCAACCTGATTGTGTTCAGCATCAGTATTCTTGAATTAGATGCACCACTGGCAGAGGGCCCGTCAGCAGCAGAAGCGCCGCCGGCAGAGGTCACGCCGGAGGCGCAAGTGCTGCCGGTAGAGGGCTCGTCAAATATAGCAGCGCCGCTGACGGAGGGCTCGTCAAATACAGCAGCGCCGCTGACTGAGGGCTCGTCAAATACAGCAGCGCCGCTGACTGAGGGCTCGTCAAATACAGCAGCGCCGCTGACGGAGGGTGTGAGAAGCAGACTTGTGCTCGACTCAAGTGTTTCGATTCGACTCCATGCGACTCATAGATCTTGAGATCTGATTCGACTTGTGACTCAGAGTGACAGAAATGTGAATCAATTCGGATCCGACTCAGTGGTATCAGACTCGAGGGCCATATGATTCAGTGTGTACTGCCCAAACATGATATTTGAATGATTGACTCATGATTCGACTCATTTTTCAGAAAGATGCGATTCAACTCGCGACTCGCCTAAAAACGATTGATTCACGAGAAGCGATATCGGATAAAGTCAAGCCAAAAACGCTTCCTGCCGATAGCCTGTCATTGAAAGTCCATATACAAATGCACATTCAATGTTAATAAGTATGCTGATTAACAAGCACAAATGCATATGCCTATTTAAAATACATTTGTTGCGCTTATTATACATCACATACTATACATTTTTAGGCCTACAACTTACAACTGTTAACATTAATGAGAATTGATTCCGATCAATTTTCTCAGCCTTTTCCTGGAAAGTCGTTTCTTCATGGTGAGAATGAAACGATTTTGGGCGGATTGTTTTAGTATAATTTTCCTTAAACCATTTCATATTCCGAAACCCATATCTCAATAGTCGGCGAGTAACATATCAGTCCGTGCACCAACGTTCTACTCGTGGAGTGTGTTATGAATATTTATTAGTTGTGCGGTGACAGCATGTCGGGAGTATCAGGTATGGATTTATAAACATGGTTGACATCGATTAAGTATAGCTTTGTCGTCATTTTGTCTACAGTTGCTCAGGAAGTCGGCTTATAACCTCAGCATTCGCAAATTTAACTATAGCGCAAATTTGTCATCTGGCAGTCATTTGTCGGCTGCCATATGCGGTAGAGCTGAGTGTAGTCTCCACGTAAATCAGAAAGCGTATTGCAATTTACTGATGTTCGGAAGTTTAATTTTACTTATTTCAGTATTGTCGAAATTAAAACCTATTTCGTTATTAAAACTGATGTGATAAATATATTCCGTGGTCACTTTTAATGTATGCGGAGTATTATGCCAGGTCTTCTCCCTGTATCTCGCCCCAGGCCTCTATTCTGAGACCTGGGACCTGCCAGCAAATTTTCGCTGTAAAACCGACTAATGACAGCCAGATCTGGCAGTCGTTAGTCGGTTTTACAGCGGCAATTTGCTCTCCTGTCTACTAGCTTTTGAGCCTTCCCCCTTTAACTAAACATTCCGGACATGAACTAAAAATTGACATAGAAGAACTTTTAACATTAAGAATTAGTGTCAATCAATTTTTCAGCTTTTTCTTTGGAAAACAATTGTTCTTCATGGTGATAATAAAACGATTTTAGACGGATCGCTTTAGCATAATTTTCGTTAAACTATTTTATATTCCGAAACCAATATCCCAATAGAAATGGCAAATAAGTCAGTCGGGTGCGAGTGCGTCCTACTCATGGGGTTTGTTGGGAATATTTATTAGTGGTGCGGTGTGAGCATGTTGGGAGTATCAGGTATAGAATGATAAACTTGGTTGACATCGATTAAGTATACTTTTATTGATATTTTCCTGCCGTTGCTCAGGAAGTTGGCTTATAACCGCATCCTTCGCTAATTTAACCATAGCGCCAATTTGCTCTCCGACAATCATTCGTTGGCTGTCATACAGTAGAGCTGAATGTAGTCTTCACGTAAATCAGAAGGCATATTACAATTTACTGATGTTCGTAAGTTTAATTTTTTTTATTTCAGCACCGTCGACAGTAAAACCGATTTTGTTATTAGAACTGATGTGATAATTATGTTTCGTGGTCGCTTTTAATATATGCGGAGCGTTATGCCAGGTCTTCTCCCTCTATCCCGTTCCTGAACCCTGGGACCTGCGAGCAAATTTCCGCTGTAAAACAGACTATTCGTTGTCTGCCATAATCCGTAGAGCTGTGTGCTCTACGGTATGTAAATCAGAAAGCATATTGCTATGTGCTGATGTTCGTAAGTTTAATTATACTCATATTCAGTAGCGCCAATAATAAAAAGAAATTCGTTATTAAAACAGGCGATAAATAAATAAATTTCGTGGTCGTTTTTAATTTATACAGACCAGTATGCCGAGTCTTCTCCCTCTATTTTGTTCCTTGGACCACGCGACCTGGGATAAAATTTCCGCTGTAAAACCGGCTATTTACTTCGAAACAATTTTTTTTAAATTGTACAATTAACCAAGTAGTTTGCAAGAGAAGCTGTGTTTGCATGATTATCCGCGTGGAGACTGCAGAATACCGGACGGTAGGTCACTGCTGTACTCTCACTTGTGCTTAACATCACAGTAAAATAACCTCGCCATTCCATTCCGCACAACCGAGGGCGTCGCTATAGATTTTCAGATGCTATAGTTATTCGGGCTTAAGGGCGCTTGGACCAGAATTGATCATTCGCGCCCATCAGATGTCATTGTATCCCATTTTATCAATTATAGACGACTACTACTAGCATACATCAGACATTTTGCAACACTGACACCATGTGATGCACACGTCTATGGAGCGAAGTTGACATGATTGAGAGCACAAGCCGACGCACTAAGCAGATTAGCGACTACTGCTCCATCCTTAGCAAATTCCCATCATCTTGCAAAACATACCGTGATCTCAGTTTCCCACAATACAGAGCCTGCAGTGCGTATTACACCTCGATGCGTATCATCATGATGCTGAATCTTTCTAGCTTCCTAGGTACCTATTGCTTTCAAATGTTAACTTCCACTAGGTTTCAAACACCTGTCATGCAACGCAATAAAGGCAAACAATCTCCGAAGATGCCTACCTCATGGCGGATGGTCGGTGTCAAGATGACCAGAAGAAGCAACGCCGCAACGCACCCTCTTCCGCCCCGACACGCCAACCTCTGGCCCGCCATACGCATGGCTTTTCGGAACTATAGCCCTGGGCCAATTACAGCTGACCTAGACGAGTCCATTATCGTGCTGAGGGATGTATTGGTGGAATGATGTGTTTTAGCCCTGCCGACATCAAGCAAGTAAACTGTTCGTGTGTGTCCAAGACCGTGTGTACGAACCAATGTCTGATGTTTGCAGGGATTAAGATGCATTTTTCATGGATTTTCATGGACCATTTGGCTTTTTTACAATCACTTTTTTCATATCCTCTGATGGGTTAGTTCGATAGTTGTTTGGGCTGTATTGCGCATCGGTTTCCATCGCCATGTAGTGCCGATTCCATGATGGATTTATCACACCAAAGGTAGCAGTACTTTTTTTCAGAAGCACTTCGATTTAAGCGATGAAAAATCGCTAAATGTCGCCGAGTGCCGGCTCTTCCTGACGGGGAAAGGGTTAGGCTGAAACCTTATCATAGAGCCCATGGGTGCATAATCGCAAGATCGGTGTGTGTGGGGGAGGGGGGTTCAGCCCTGGGTCGATCATCATAGGACACTCCCAAATACCAACTTTTCCACGGTTTTTGGTCACTTTAGTTTGCCATCTTGAAAAAAGCATTGATGTAATGCATATCATTATCCTTTTTTCCAGTTTCCAATTAACCTAGCTAATCTGGGGACAGGATAATCAGGAAATGAAGAAAAACAACCTTGTAAATAATAACCTTGGCCGCAATCTCGGCAGTCGTACTATCGAGTGACGTCAGTGATTTGTCAGGCAATCAGATTATTGGAATTAAATGACGTCATTTATAAGTTGTTAACTATTCCTGTATTTTTTAGGTTATGTAAATCACAAATAATACGCACATACTGAATTATAATTTAAAGCACATATACCCAACATAATTTTTACCCGGCTCAAAAAAAAGTGTAGCAGACCCCATTATAAATAAATGCACATTACAAGCAAGTAATTCATTATATATATATATATACACGAAGCCAATGGAATGTAAGATATACCAAAAGCCACTTGTCCTCAACAGCGATACGCCTGGGATGGGTAAGGTCACGTCGGCGTCAAGATAGCTTGTTGCATGGTCGGTTTCATCCAAGGGTGAGTTGTTCTGGCCAGGCACAGGACGCATTTCCGCTGGAAGTTTGGCTGCTGGAGTCACTTAACTGAATCGGCGATACCTCTTGGATTGTAGTATTTTTAGGATCCTTAAGTAACGTTCCAATGCAGTTCGTGCAAAGGAAAACGTCCTTCTGAATTCGACCCCTTATTCCCCAGTTCGGCCAGTTGCTTATATAGTGGCCTCACACCTTTAGGTATATGGGATTTATGGAACTTATACGGATCAGAACAGGATTGTGAAATACCAGGATAAGCCAGCACCGTTTCACTTTTTTTTAAACCAGACCTCTACCTCGTGCCTGGCGTCGACTGAGCACACGATTCCGATTCCACGCTCACGGTTTCATGAGGGGATTCCTTACCTTATCGTTCCGCTCGAGTCATCCTGGTCGGTTTACGCGGCGTAGACCCCCCCCCCCCTAAACAGCGGGGATAGACGACGAGGCAGCGTAAGCGTGGATCGAAGTTCACAGATAACGCTATCCTGTTTCGTACCAACTGGGGTCTGCGTGGATGTCGACTGCCGAACGTCTACTGTCCTTTGAAGCCCGTGCGTACTTACCGGTGAGCATCAGGTAATGTTGCATTGACATTTAATTTCAATTTCATCAGTGACTTTCCCAACATACCTATAGTCTTGAAAATGTCTTAGGCTAAGACGGAACGTCGATAAAATACAGAGATGACCTATGTGCTAATTGTATTCTTGACTATCATGCACTACGGATAAATCTGGCATTTAATCGTATCCCAGACTGGTCTAAATGTGAGTTTAGTGTTGAAAATAGGATTAAGAGGCTTGGCAAATTTTGCAAAGCACATCCGTAGCACACTATGATGTTGCACTCTTTCGAAGAACCGGAAAACAAAGCTTACTGAACAGGAGGCCTATTTAAGCGGCATTTTTTTCGCATAAGTCAGGCAATATTTGTCACAGGGATTGGTATCAGGCGCTTAACATAGATGGTTTTTATTTGTTCATCAGAAAGATAAATGTTGAGGCTTTCGTTCTACATAAATAATTATATCAATAATTGTACTAGGAGTCACCACACGTCACGTTATCCGAGCTCACAGGGTCATATTTGCAAAATTTGCACAAATAAAAAACTCACTTCAGGAATCGAAAGATAAACTCATTGCGATTCCAACGGTATATGGTTTTCATAATTTATCTCTACATAACACTAAAATATTTGCTCTGAAAGTTTGACCATCAGCGCTAACTCAGAAAAACGCCGCAGGCAATAACTTTTGAACCGCTGCTCTGATTGAGCTAAAAAGCTCAGAAATCGTTTCAGGGCCTCAGATAACCTTGGATGCCAATTTGCACCAAAATCTGTCACAGCAGGGTGTTAGGCCATGCTCGAGACATGTACCAATAGTGATACGTTGATGGTGTCGTATGCTTGTTTTAGGTCCAGGAAGACGGCGACAGTGGAGCGTTTCCTTGTACCCGCTTCCTGGATGTGTGGTGAGATAGGTCAGATTGTCGACACAGGATATGTTAGGGAGAAAGCCTGCTTGTGTAGGAGAGATCAGTTTTTGAGTTTGGAAAGGTATAGAAGGCGTTTTTCAAGAGTTTGTGCATACAGCTGGTCAGTGCGATATGACGGTACGAGTCGCATAGGGTTGAGTCTGACTGGTTTATGGATAGGTATGAGTAGAGCGTGTAACCAACATTGTGGGTATGTGTGTGTTGTCCAGGCGTTGTTATAGGCAATGCGTGTAATGATCGTGTTGTCGAGTAGTCGAGTGGTGCGTGTAATGCTTGTGCTGGGAGGTGTTTAAATAATGAGTAGCGTATGTCATCTGGACCTGCGCTTGTATTTCCTGTTTGTGCAATAGCTAGTTGGAGTTCTGTAAGTGTGAACCCAGTGTTGTAAAGATTCGCAACCCGGGTTAGACGAAGCATATACGGAGAATACATTACCAGACGAGAGAATAGATCCTAAGCGTCACAATCAACACTATATCCCAAGTTCGAAAGAGGTACCAGTCCAGCCTACTTTGCTAGACCAGTCCCAAGTCCCTAGTCCAGCCTACTTTGCTACGATGGACAGTTTACCCGCACCACCTCAAGACTCTGGCGAGACGTTAAACCAAATTTGATTTGTTCAGTTTGGCCAGGCTGCCACCGTGTGACGATGTCGGCTGTTCGCTAAGCTGGGGGCGGAGCTCTCCAGCTCCGGTGCCCAGTGGCACCACATCCCAGCCGCGATACGCGACACTTCTCACGCTCACCTGCCCGCGAGCACCTCTTTGTCTTGACGTCTGCACCGAACGCTATGATTGGTTGTCTCCGTGCTACCGCTCCTCGCATCATCGCCGGCGTGCTGGGCCTCGCTGGCATGCATTCGGCGGTAGGCGCGTGGCCGGTGTCGGGGTGTCTGGTGTCTGCTTACAGCGGGTGCGGACTGCCAGCCACGGCTGGGATGATGGAACGTGTGGATTCCGAGCAATGAGCGGCGCGCCCCGGCTAGGCCGACCTAGGCCCACGCAGTGGTGTGGTGTTCAATCCGTCGATCCGGTGCGTTCAGGAAGGGCTCGTCCAATAAGCTCAAATAGGAGTCATGTGTCGGGCGCCCAGCACTGTCAGCAAACCAGGTAAGTCGGACATCTGAGGAAGGTGCGTGGCAACGGCATGGCGTATGTATGTGTGCGTGTGGGGGTAGGGCTTTTGTAATCTTCAGCTTTTAGTGATATGCTCAAGGAAACAGCCATGCGATGTTGAATGCGCAAATTTGTGACAATTTATTTTGATCCGCCGTGTTGATTGTTTTATTTTTATTTTTATTTATTGAATGGCATGGTTTAGCCACTCACGGTGATATGGCACTCACGATAGCTGTGTTCATTGGTCGACTGGTGTGGGCCATTGTGATGGAGGCTTTAGATGAAACGTGACCTATATATATTTATATATATATATGTATATATATGTGTATATATGTATATATACGTATATATATTTCTATATATGCATGTTTCGTTGAATATCGATGTGTATACATTTTGAAAAAATGCATTGGATGTTTCCTGGAATGAAAAATAAAACCCGGGGGCCTCGGTAGCTTAGATGGTGGAGCGTGGGACTCGAATCTCGCGGCCGGCGGCATTTGCAGAGTCCGCCCACGACCAATCTGTGTGATAGGTTGCCGACGCTATACAACCTTGCGGTTGAATGCGTCGTAAAATAACCCGATAATTATTCTTCAAGAATAAAACACTTACGTGGATGACCTATAAGGCAACTTCCTGAGCAATGGTAGAGAAAATGATCACAAAAGTATACTTAATCGATGTCAACCAAGTTTATATTTTAAGTCAACCTGTCACTCCTCACATACCAACACCGCACAACTATTACAAATTCACAGCATACCTCAAGGGCAGGACGTTCGTGCACCGACTAATCTATGGGAGGGTCTAAAATGTTACTTCGGGATATTGGTTTCGGAATATATAATGGTTTAAGGAAAGTTATACTATAAGAATCCGTCTAAAATCTTTTATTCTCTCGACCATGACATTTTTTTTTCAAATAGGAATGCTGAGAAAAAAATGTATTGAAGTCAATTCTTATTGATATGAAATGTATTTCGATGGACTTTTTAGTTCAAGTCTGGAATGTTTAGTTGAATCAAGGAATGATTTGGAAGGATGAAATGCAACTAGACGGGCGGGAAAATTGCCGCTGTAAAACTGCCGCTGCCCAGTATCGTCATGGACGAGCGGAAATTAGCCTCTCATTTCGCACCATGATTGCTATGAAAAGTTAGGGGAATCTGCAGAGAATTATAGGGAACTTTTTTCTCAATTAATGATAATCAGGATTATGGGAAGAAATTAATCATTGGACCAGAATGAGGCTTATAAGAGTGTAGAGGATTAGGTCGACAAACGTAAATCTGAATTTGTCCGGAGCGGGGGAAACCTCGCGGTCGAAGTGGCATGAATACAACTATTCCCGCTTGTTCATGAAATTCGGAAACAATATAAGTCATAAAATCGAAAGAAGGTCAATTTTCTGGTTTTATGGATCTTCGTTTTGGAGTAGTGTTAGCAGGCTTTAGGAACGTTTTGGTACCATTCAGGCAATTTTCATGGGGAAAATCATTCCGATATATTTTATGTATGTCGCTCCTGACTGCTTAATAATATAAATATGAACGCTTTTATCCATCCCATTTGATACAGAACATATCATTATCCAAGGAAGCAAAAAGAAATGCATTATCCATGGCTTTTCGTTGCAATGGTTTCAATAGCTCTGGCCGGAGTGGGAAATGGAGAGCGGTGAATCCATTGAATCCGAGAACGGACTTTCGTATGCGGTCAGGCTGGTAAAGGTGAATTCCTTTATTTGGTTAGCGGAGCGTAGTAATTTTTTATTCAACGAAATATTTTCTTTAAGGCTCTTCGCTGCTATCCGGATGGAATTGACTGCGTGTTTGGCTCGAGGTATGAGAGTTGGTATTACCTGACTATGTAGGTACCTACCTACTTACCTATGTCAAATATCTTCACGGTTATTCGATTTATTGATTTGGATAAACCAAAGCCGTAAGCTTGTGTTGTGTGACGGGATAATAAAGACATAAAGACATAAAGACATAAAAGATTAGTGCAACTATGAGCCACAAGGGCCCTTTATGTCTCCTTTGTAACAGTATCGCGTTTATAAATTGCATGTGGATGCAGTGTCCTAAAATAACTTAACCATTAACTGTGTGGATGAAGAAAGAAGTTGCTTGGAAATAGTGAAGGATTGGAAGAAAATAAAGGATCGCCACTTAGGGATTAAAAAAGCGGAATGCCTTTCACTTCAGTCACATGCATTTTAAATTGTTTAGCAGTCGTGTGTATAATGACTGCCCACACATGTAGCAAAATGGTAAAAACCTAAGACAAGGATGAAATAGCACAATTCCATTAACTGTGAATTTTCAGGCCACATGGTCAATTATTTTACACTGTGTGGATGCCATCAATATGGAATGGTGTTATACGAACATTTTGCAATGCAATTTCGGGTAAAGGGATGACCTATGTGATATGGAATACAATACCAGTTCATCATATGGGCGCTGTATGACCGAAGCAGTCGATGCGCCCCTAAGCCCAAATAACCAACCAACCAGTTCATCATAGTTATTATTCCCTTTATCCCGAATACATCTTTTCTTACATTATGAACCTTAAAACAAATGATAAAGGTCCAGTCATAATCACCTACACCATGAACTCAAATTTTAGTCTGAAAGACATCAAAAACATTTTAAATTACACTAATTACATGTCAAATTTCGACATCCTGCTATGCTAATTTCGACATCTCACCCCTAATGAAAAACTAATATTTTAACCCTGTCCCCAAAGGAGTTTGATAAATGGCTAGCTTACAAAAAACTAATCTAGCATAACTTAGCCAAACCTAATACATTTGTATGCTTCATGGAGGTAAAAGGTGTGTAAAACGTGCGTGGAAAAGTAATAATGCCCATGAAAATTCCTATGCTGTGGCAAAACGTGGCTCATATCCACCAGTATTTTGTGGATTTGGGGGAAGTGCTACACGTTGTGGCTTACCAGTTGTGTGGATGCCAAACGAGCTCTTGGTGTTCATCCATACATTCTACTGGGCACATCTAGACTGTTCTGAGGTTTTTCCACAAATGGAGAACATACACATGAATGCATTGGTGGCTGTTTGTAAATTCACCTCCACTTCACCAGAAATCACACATGCACAAATGGAATATTATGGAATGATATGGAAGATGGAAAGTTACGAAATATTGAATGTTCAGTGGCATTAAGATCATATTCAGACTGCAGTGATCCATATTTTGCCATCTGTTGACATCTGTTGTACTTGTGCATGCTAGCAAGCTGATATTCTTCCAACCTGGCTGGCATCTCATTTTCGGCTAAAATGACAAATGTGTATTATCCTCAATTATACTGGAAACTGTATGTGGTAGGGGACCCAGTATGACTGAGTCTTCCTCTCCATCCAAGTTATCACTATTGTATGATGACATCTAGCTGTCTTGCTAGTTAAGCATGTCTTCATCCAGCAATGCAAGGAGTGTATTTCTTTCCGGAGTGTATAATTCTTTGGATGGCAAAAGTTCCAAAAAGGCCACTTCCACCAACGCTTTCCAGTATGAAGACAGTGTCTTCATACCGATCATGACACTCACTGGTCCCATTGAAACATTTCCATGAGTGCTTTGGTTTGTGATGGACGCTAGTGATGCAGGTGCTATCCGTGGCGTCGATGGTTACGTCCAGGAAGCTGATCATGTTGTCTGCGGCTTCTTCGATGGTGAGTTTCAATCTCGATATCGTATCCAGTCCTTGTTTCAGCTGGTGTAGTGCGTTGGTGTCACCAGATCTGAAAAAAAACGGCTACTCGGCCACGAGCGTGGGTGACAGATATATGAAAAATATCTCCGGTTGTGGTGACAACCTACGGTACCGTATTATCATTGCGTATGGATTGTGTTTATCATCAGGCCGCTTTTCCTCCTAACATACCCGGCCAATTTGTATTTTCTAACCATACAGACATATACGTACTCATCTTGTTTCAGTGCATGTATCAGAAGCATACAGAAACAATTTAGTAGCTATGATCAAGGGGACAGGGGGCTGCAAAAAAAGCTACCACTCGTGGGAAAGTCCATAGGTTTTAACATTGCCGTGGTAAGCCTGTCACCTACGAACTGTTCCGTCGCCGTCCAGAGATTGAGCCCGACTCAACAGTTCCGTTTTCCAGCGCAGTTTGCGGGGTGTGGCACGGCTCGCATTACAGGCAACGAGATATGGCTGACATCACGTGAAAGCTCCAAATGTTGGCCATACGTCTGGCACAATTTCGTTGCGGTTGGGTCAACGTGTTGCGCGTGCACGTCACCGAGGTCTTGAGAGAACTGGTGTCCGGTGAATGACCGGTCGCCCATAGGAATAGCATGTAAAACTTAGATTTTGCGTTCGGAAAATCACGATTTTTAGCGCTCCCCATCGACCCGATTCAAACCGAAATATCTCGACAACCAATTGACCGATTGACACCAAACTAACACCTCAGTATAGCCACGACAATTGTTAACATCGTCGTGACAACCGTTTCCGAGTCACGCGCTACGCACACGCGAGGGGGGTGTGAAAAGCGGAAGCGACGTTTTTGGGCGTTTTTCGCGATTTGGTCTGGTTCTTGGAAACGGCTAAACTTAGCGACTTGCCGTCACCTTCACATCATGGCCCCATGTACCGACTATAATTACCAATTCACGATCGGTGTCTGCAGAGTGTGCGGGCGCAGTCATCGTGACACGGGCTGCACGTGTTTCAGTCTGTGAAAGAGGCTCCGCTTTCTACTGTCTCTACACCACTATCGAATGACAATTCGCGGAGAAAGTTGTACGTGCGGATAGCCGCACTCTGTGATGCTCACAAGTCCTTCGGATTTTATCCATCACCAATACTTTTGTTGCAATCGTCGATGCCCGCAACGTACCAGGCGTCACTTTCGGCAATCTCAAGCGGTGGACGGGCGGAACAGTATCCTGTCAACTTCCAGAGACTGAATCCGAGCAATGTAACGTGAACTATCAACATGTGACAGCCTCGTGGTGTTCGTTATTCTGTAGGTGAGAGGCTGGACACTTTTTTTCACCTCTGGGTATCACGAATGTCGACCAAGATGTCGACGTATCTGCAGTAGGCAAATGGCTTGACCCGATCTTCGGTAAGCACTTCGTTTTCCACCGAAGACATCGAAGGCTTCGGCAGGCAAGGGGCCTGGTGGTGAGCCCATTGCCACATGGGGGGGGCGGGGGGTTTGGGTTGGGGGGTGGGGTGGGGAAAGGGGTCCGGGTTTTTTCTTACCCCCCCCAAGAAATTTTCTAAACCCCGGGCCCCCCGGGGAAAAAAGTGGGGGGGGCGCAATAACCGGTAATTTGTAAAAAGTGTGTCGTGAACCAACCAAAAAACAAACAACAAACAAACCCATTGCCACATTGTCTATTTGATAGTATAGTTGTCCTTGTGGGCATACGAAGTGCGCTTTTGTGGTGCACAAGCGTAGGAGGGCGTGCATGATGTTCTCTGGTATGTCTGGCGGAGCCAGGTATTGATGGTGGTAGGCATATTCGGTGGATGATTTTGATCGTCCTCTCGGTGGGAACATTGGTGAACATGTTGAGGTTGTTCACATCGAGTGACGCCAGTTGTCCCTGGCACGTCTTGATTTTCAGAAGTCAATGAATTGACGATTTCCGTCAGCATGGATATTGTATGTAGGGCCTTAGGATCTTGCTTAGAGATTTGGCGAGGCTCTACGTCGGAAGTTCAATCTGTGACGCGATGGGCCCCAGTAGAATTCCGGGTTTGTGTGTTTTAACTTTTCCATAGAAGTATCCTAGTTTGTATTCTCCGGTTATTTTCTCCAGTTTGTTGTTCTTAGTATGTTTGTTTGCGGAACGTATCAAATTATTTGCTTGTTGCTTTAGTTGATTCACGGGTTATTTATATTTTCTTGAACTTTGCTTGGTCGTCGATAATTGCTTGAACTTTGTATTGGTATTCGTTCTTCTTCAGCATGAAAATAGTTCTGTTTATCTGCTTTTCTGATGGCGATGTCTGGATTGTTCGTAACTCTTTTGTGCCTAGTCGTAGCCGTGGGTGTGGAGTTGGTTGTTGCCGCTTGCTTAGGTTGGGGGCTTTAGGGCGCATCGACCATGTTGATCATATAGCGCTTGGTTAGGTTCTTGGTACTTTCAGGTTTAAGGTGATCTCGTATATTTGGACTGACATTCATTTTGCCTTCGTGTTGCAATCGGCATGCGTATTGGTGAAGGAGTTCGAGCTCTGGTTTCTACGTTGTTGGGAAAATAGTGGTGACATTGTGAAGTTGACGCCCAAGTTGAGTAGTTCTTCCTGGTTCTCGGAGAGCACAGTGTCAAATAGGTTTGTATAGCCTTCCAGGGGTCTGGGTATGGATATCCAACTGCAACGCAGTTTGCAGAGTTTCCGTTGTGTTCTCATTTCGGTGATGCTTTTATGCAGTTGCTGTTGTAGGGCGTCATCGGATTCATACCTTAGTTGGTGCGGTATGCTAGTATTCTGATATGTTGCGGTTTCTTTTCTTAGCTGCTCAATTCTATTCACCTCTGTCTTCTCCTTTTTTTTTCGTTGAGCATCAGATTTCTCTAAAACTCTAGTGTGAATTGCTGGTGTTGCTCTGCTTCATTATTCAGATGTATATGTGAATAGTTTGGAAGCAGATTATTTGGTATGTATGTTTCGTTGAATATGGCCGCGAGTTCTGCGTTGGTGATGTTCTTACTTGTAGATTCATTTGATCGTATTGTCTTCCTTCTCTCTTCGTTGTCTTGTGCTGTACTTCGCCGTAGTGCATGATGGTCAAGATTGCAATTAGCACATAGGTCATCTCGGTATTCCATCAACGTTTCGTCTCTCAGACATTTTCAAAACTGTATGTTGGAAAAGCAACTTTGATGAAGTATATACACTTGTGCTTCATGTAAATTTTCACTACTTGCTACTTACTACTGTAGCATGTTTCTTAACTTTACTACTTACTACTTTAATCTGTTTAATACAAAAGTTTTACATTGCAATTTGTAGACCAGTAGAAAGCTTTCCCCGGTAGTAAATGCCTGAAGTTGGATACGTGCGTCGCATTTGCCACCTTGCAAACAAACAAGTTGCCATCAAGACTCTGAAAACATGATATTCATGTATTTTATGTCACTGTAGATACCAAACTCTTAAAAAGGACATGTATAAATCGTAATATTTTGACAAATAGAAAACGAAATGTAAATGTAAGGATTTTTTTAAAATGTAGTCTCAAGGACCGTTTCAGCTCGGGTCAGTGAAGCAAACGAGAGGAAAAGTCGACATTAACAGCTAACTACTATTTTCACGCGCCCTTTTACTTGCTTGTACATGACAAAATTATCCTGGGGAGCTCAACACGAAAAAGCGTGTCATCCTATTCACAAGTCGGTGAATTGGATGTGGTGGGGGAAGGGGTGGTAGAGCAGTGGTGAAATGGGTGGAGTTCCCTGTTTTTGTGCGGGAGTGGGTCTACATCGTCTATACAAGTTGTTGAACGGAGATAGGTGTTCATTTACAAAGTCCTGAAGATATATATTTATATGTATTCATATATTTATATATTTATGTATTTATATGTTTATATATTAATATATCCAATGGGTCCCCAGACTTCGTGGAGCGCGCCCAAAGTGCTATAATGTTTCGTGCCACGTTTTGAAAAAGAGTATGCAGCTTGAACCGGTCCCACGTTCGCGGCGCATGCTCGTACAAAAAGGTCCATGTTGAATATACCTAATTTTAAGTGGAATATTTGCACAGGATGCACGATTTTGTTTTTGTACATCTCTTTCGCTGCTATCTTACACTTAGATATGCTGACTTATCCCTACTTGATGCCAGGAATTCAGACTAATTCAAAGAATATACATAACGTGGATACTATTTATGAAACACCCAACATTATTGGCTACATTTATATCTCCATACGCACGTTGCATCCATTTGAGTGGACCTCTGTCATGGTTTTCGTCCCAGAATATGTACGTCATAATCTGATGGTGCACCTCTCATGTTCGCGTGGCAGCGTTGGCAGCCGCATCGTAATGCTACCTGATGCAAGTATAGGCACGGTACTTCACAACTAGTCATCGCATGACAAGATGGTTATTCGAATGTTTGCAAGTTTCGCGAAAAAAGAAAACAACGCTGAAGTTTCCGACCAGGTAAGTATGTATGTAATATATGTCGGTTTGTGTACAAGTGTGTATACATATGTTTATCAATGTATCGCTTCGCAGTCTGACAATTTGAAAAAGTGGATACGCTTCACGATTTTGCGTGTCATCCTTGCGCAGGGGCCATGCTAATCTTCTCTGTATCGTTCCAATTTTAGTATATGTACTGCCGAAGCAAGTACATCGATACGGGATCGCGGTTAACCTAGTGAACGCAGAATCTTCACATCCCTGTTGCGCGTGTGGCGCTGATCTATTGACATAGAACTCAGCGACTACGGACGTTAAATATTAATTTGTATGTTTTACTGATGGCATTGTGATCAGGATACACTTCAACCCTGCTCTTTCCCGATTTCCAATCATAAAGTGTTGGTGTGGTTTCGTTTTTATCACATGGAGTAAAAACAACTACTTGCCGCCACCTGTTGGCAAAGTCTGAACTTCTAATTTCGCTACGTGGCCGTCATTCTGCTGGCGATTAATTGAACCGGCCGCGGAATAGGGTACCGCAGATGGCCATGCCCCGCTGACTAAGGGGGCCGTGATATATATTTTGTTGATTATTACAGCATACTATGCTTCGATCTTTTTCTTTTTTCATCAGACATGCATATGTAGAGGCATGTAAAGGAAAACAGCACATTCGTGCCGGTGGCTCGTATAAGAAGGTACATGTTCAAGATGCATAATTTTATGTGGAAAATTTACAAGGAATATACGATTTTGTTGTTGCCCATCTTGTGTGCTCCTATCTTACACTCATAAGCTAAACATAAGCCTAACATGAGCTACATTGATTCTATTCATGAAACGAAGGTACATTATTGAAATAATGTAGACATGCATAAGCGGCGTTGCATACATTTCATTGGACTGCTATGTCAGCATGTTCTTCGTCCTAGAGTCTGTACATCATAATCTGACAATGCACCTCTCATGTCCGCTTGGCGACGTTGGCAGACCCATCATCACGTCGCCTGATGCAAGTATAGTCATGGTACGTCACAACTAATCATCGCATGACAAGATGGTTAATCGAATGTATGCAAGTCCGCAAAAAGAATTATGAAGTCTCGCGAAAGAAAAAGAGAGGAAAAGCAACGCTACCATTTCCGGCGAGGTTAGATATATACATTAAATACATGTCCGTTTTCGTACATGTATGTATCAATATATTTATAAACGTATACCACCTCGCAGTCTTGATGTGGATTGAAAGTCAAATTGAAAAAGTGGATACGCTTCACGATTTTGCGTGTCATCCTTGCGCAGGGGCCATGCTAATCTTCTCTGTATCGTTCCAATTTTAGTATATGTACTGCCGAAGCAAGTACGCCGATACGGGATCGCGGTTAACCTAGTGAACGCAGAATCTTCACATGCCTGTTGCGCGTGTGGCGCTGATCTATTGACATAGAACTCAGCGACTACAGACGTTATATATTAATCTGTATGTTTTACTGATGGCATTATCATCAGGATACACTTCAACCCTGCTCCTTTTCTGATTTGCAATCATAAAGTGTTGGTGTGGTTTCGTTTTTATCACATGGAGTAAAAACAACTACTTGCCGCCACCTGTTGGCAATGTCTGAACTTCTAATTTCGCTACGTGGGCATCATTCTGCTGGCGATTGATTGAACTGGCCGCGGAATAGGGTACCGCAGATGGCCTTGCCCCCGGTGACTAAGAGGGCCGTGATATATATTTTGTTGAATATTACAGCATACTACCCTTCGATCTTTTTCTTTTTCATCAGACATGCATATGTAGAGGCATATAAAGGAAAACAGCACATTCGTGCCGGTGGCTCGTATAAGAAGGTACATGTTCAAGATGCATAATTCTATGTGGAAAATTTACAAGGAATATACGATTTTGTTGTTGCCCATCTTGTGTGCTCCTATCTTACACTCATAAGCTAAACATAAGCTAACATGAGCTACATTGATTCTATTCATGAAACGAGGGTACATTATTGAAATAATGTAGACATGCATAAGCGGCGTTGCATACATTTCATTGAACTGCTATGTCATCATGTTCTTCGTCCTAGTCTGTACATCATAATCTGACAATGCACCTCTCATGTCCGCTTGGCGGCGTTGGCAGACCCATCATCACGTCGCCTGATGCAAGTATAGACATCGTACGTCACAACTAGTCATCGCATGAGAAGATGGTTAATCGAATGTATGCAAGTCTCGCGAAAAAAAGAGAAGAAAAACAACGCTGCCATTTCCGACGAGGTAAGATATATACATTAAATACATGTCCATTTTCGTACATGTATGTATCAATATATTTACAAACGTATACCGCCTCGCAGTCTTGATGTGGATTGAAAGTCAAATTGAAAAAGTGGATACGCTTCACGATTTTGCGTGTCATCCTTGCGCAGGGGCCATGCTAATCTTCTCTGTATCGTTCCAATTTTAGTATATGTACTGCCGAAGCAAGTACATTGGTGCTGGGTCGCGGTTAACCTAGTGAACGGGAAATCTTCCAATGCCTGTTGCGCGTGTGGAGCTGATCTATTGACATAAAACTCAGGAACTACAGACGTTATATATTAATCTGTATGTTTTCCTGATGGTATTTTCACCAGGATACACTTCAATCATGCTCTTTTCAGATTTGCAATCATGAAGTGTTGGTATGGTTTCGCTTTTATCACATGAAGCAAAAACAACTACTTGCCGCCACCTGTTGGCAAAGTTTGAAATTATAATTTCCCTCCGTGGCCGTTATTCTGCTGGCGATTGATTGAACTGGCCGCGTAATAGGGTACCGCAAATGGCCTTGCCTCCGGTGACTGTATGAGGGCCGTGATTCGTGAAGTATATTTTGTTGAATATTACAGCATACTACCTTTTGATCTTTTCCTTTTTTCATCAGACATGCAGAGGTACAGGCATGGAAAGTGTGTGTTATGTGTTGTATGGTATCCCAGATATGTACCGAGAAAGGTGCGAAATATACCTAGGTCATTATTATAGAAAAGAAAACAGCACCTTCCTGGCGGTGGCTGGTCTCAGAAGATACATGTTGAAGATACACAATTATAAGTGGAATATCTACAAGGGATGTACGATTTTGTTGTTGCCCATCTTTTATGCTCCTATCTTACACTCAGATATGTTAATTTATCCCTAATTGGTGCCATGAATTCAGACAATTTCAGCGAACATATGGTACATTAATACTATTCATGAAACAAAGGTACATTATTGAATTCATGTAGACATGCATAAGTGGCGTTGCATACATTTCAGTGGACGTTATGTCATCATGGTCTTCGTCCTAAAGTATGTGCATCATAATCTGACAATGTATCTTTCATGTCCACTTGGGGGCGTTACCAGACCAATCATAACGTTACCTGATGCAAATATAGGCACGGTACTTCTCAACTAGTCATCGCATGACAAGTTCGTGATCAGAAAGTTTGCGAGTCCTGCGGAAAACGATAGCAACGTTCCCGTGTCCGACGAGATAGGATATGTCAGCATACTGTGCTTTGATCTTATTCTTTTTCACCAGACATACGGAAGTAGAGAAACAAAGGAAAACAGCACATCCCTGGCGGTGGATCACATAAGAACGTTCATCTTGAAGATACACAATGATAAGTAGAATATCCAGGGGCCGGGATGGCCGATTGGTTAAGGTGTCGGGCTCTAGGTACCAAAGGTCCCGAGTTCGACACTACCGACGCTCGGGACCTTTCCCCAATCCCGCAGCCCACCGGCGAAACTGTGTGGGCGGAGCCATTAGCTTTGAAGGTGCATAAAGCTGGTCGTGAATCAGCCAATGAATATACATTAACAATCCAACATTATTAAATACATGTACACATGCATAGGTAACGTTACATCCATATGAGTGGACCTCTATGTCATCATGGTTTTCGCCCTTGAGTTTGTGCATCATAATCGGACGATGTACGTCTCGTGTCGGGTTGGCGGAGTTGGCAGGCCCGACGTAACGTTACCTGATGCAAGTATATGCACGGTACTTCACAACTAGTCATCGCACGAAAAGATGGTTATCCGAATGTTTGCAAGTCTCTCGGAAAAAGAAAACAACGCTGCCCTTCCAAACGAGGTAAGATATGTATATAATGTATGTCGTCCGTTTGCGTGCATGGATGCATCGATATATTTATGAATATATACTACTTCGCTGCCTTACTGTGGTTTCAATGTCAACTTGAAAAAGTGGATACGCTTCACGATTTTGCGTGTCATCCTTGCGCAGGGGCCATGCTAATCTTCTCTGTATCGTTCCAATTTTAGTATATGTACTGCCGAAGCAAGTACATTGGTACCGGATCGCGGTTAACCTAGTGAACGCAAAATCTTCACATGCCTGTTGCACGTGTGGAGCTGATCTATTGACATAAAACTCAGGGACTACAGACGTTATATATTAATCTGTATGTTTTCCTGATGGCAATGTTCATCAGGATACACTTCAATCATGCTCTTTTCAGATTTGCAATCATAAAGTGTTGATATGGTTTCGTTTTTATCACATGGAGTAGAAACAACTACTTGCCGCCACCTGTTGGCAAAGTCTGAACTGCTAATTTCGCTCCGTGGCCGTTATTCTGCTGGCGATTGATTGAACTGGCCGCGGAAGAGGGTACCGCAGATGGCCTTGCTCCCGGTGACTGTAAGACGGCCGTGAAGTATATTTTGTTGAATATTACAGCATACTACCCTTTGATCATTTCCTTTTTTCATCAGACATGCAGAAGTAGGGGCGTAGAAAGTGTGTGTTGTGTGTTGTATGGTATCCCAGATATGTACCGAGAAAGGTGCGAAATAAAGGTCATTATTATAGAAAGGAAAACAGCACCTTCCTGGCGGTGGCTGGTCTAAGAAGATACATGTTGAAGATACACAATTATAAGTGGAATATTTACAAGGGCTGTACGATTTTGTTGTTGCCCATCTTTTATGCTCCTATCTTACACTCAGATATGTTAATTGATCCGTAATTGGTGTCATGAATTCAGACAAATTCAGCGAACATAAGGTACATTAATACTATTCATGAAACAATGGTACATTTGAATTAATGTATGCGTAAGTGGCGTTGCATACATTTCAGTGGACCGCTATATCATCATGGTCTTCGTCCTAGAGTCTGTACATCGTAATCTGACAATGCACCTCTCATGTCCACTTGGCGGCGTTAGCAGACCCATCATAACGTTACCTGATGCAAATATAGGCACGGTACTTCTCAACTAGTCATCGCATGTCAAGGTCGTGATCAGAAAGTTTGCAAGTCTTGCGAGAAAAAAGAAAGCAACGTTCCCGTGTCCGACGAGGTAAGATATGTCAGCATACTGCGGTTTGATCTTTTTTTTCATCCGACATACGGTGGCGGTGGCTCGTATAAGAAAGTGCATGTTGAAGATACATAATTATAAGTGGAATATTTACAAAGGATCAGACTTGTGTTCGACTCGAGTTGCATTGAGAATCGTCTCATGATTCAATCGTTTTTGGATGACTCGCGAGTTGAATCGATTCTTTTCCGAAAATATTTCTTGGGCCGTGAGTTGAATCACATCTTTCTTTTCCAAAATCAGTAATCATGAGACAATCATTAAAATATCATGTGTGGCCAGTGCACACTGAATCATATGGCTCATGAGTCTGACAGCACTGAGTCGGATCTAAATCGATTCAAATTTATGTAAGTGTTTGAACCCAGTGTCAATCAGATCTGAAGATCTATGAGTCGCATGTGAATCGACTAAGAAAATTGGGTGGAGGACAAGTCTGCAAAGGGAGCACGATTTTCTTTTTGTACATCTTTTCCGCTGCTAACTTACACCCAGTTATGCTAATTTAACAGTCATTGAAGCCAAGGAATCAGATTATTTTAAAGAATGTACGTAATTTTGATGAGGCTCTTTATGGAACAGTCAAAATTATTGAATTACATGTAAGCGTGCACACGTGGCGTTACATCTATTTCAATGGACGTCTTTTTCACCATGGTGTTCGTTCCAGAGTCTGTACATCACAATCTGACAATCTGCCTCTCATATCCGCTTGCCGGCGTTGGTAGACCCATCATCACGTCGCCTGATGCAAGTATAGGCATGGTACGTCACAACTAGTCATCGCATGGCAAGGTGGTTATTCGAATGTATGCAAGTCTGGCGAAAAAGGAGAGAAAAAACAACGCTGCTGTTTCCGACGAGGTAAGATTTATATATGAAATACATGTCCGTTTCCGTACATGTATATATCAATATATTTATAAACGTATACCACCTCGCAGTCTTGATGTCGATTAAAAGTAAAATTGAAAAAGTGGATACGCTTCACGATTTTGCGTGTCATCCTTGCGCAGGGGCCATGCTAATCTTCTCTGTATCGTTCCAATTTTAGTATATGTACTGCCGAAGCAAGTACATTTCAGTAGGATAGCGGTTAACCTAGTGAACGCAAAATCTTCACATGCCTGTTGCGCGTGTGGAGCTGATCTATTGACATAAAACTCAGGAACTACAGACGTTATATATTAATCTGTATGTTTTACTGATGGCATTTTCATCAGGATACACTTCAATCATACTCGTTTCAGATTTGCAATCATAAAGTGTTGGTATGGTTTCGTTTTTATCCCATGGAGTAAAGGCAACTACTTGCCGCCACCTGTTGGCAAAGTCTGAACTCCTAATTTCGCTACGTGGCCGTCATTCTGCTGGCGATTGATTGAACTGGCCGCGGAAGAGGGTACCGTAGATGGCCTTGCCCCCGGTGACTGTAAGACGGCCGTGAAGTATATTTTGTTGAATATTACAGCATACTGCTACTGACGATGTTTTCTGGCAGCTGGTTCCAGTGTTCCACTACCCTGTTGGTGAAGAAAGTTTGCCTTAACCTTGTTCTGCTGTGGTTAATTTTAATTTTGAATTTATGACCTCTAATTGCATCATTTCTGTTAAATTCAAACATTTCCCCAAGGTATCCCCTCTCCAGACCATTGACAAATTTAAAGACCTCGATGAGATCTCCTCTCAGCCTTCTATATCTAAGTGAAAACATATTCAATTTCTTCAATCTTTCCTCATATGCCAGGTTGCTTATGCCATTAACCATTTTTGTAGCCCTCTTTTGTACTCTCTCTAAAAGCCAACAATCTTTTTCATAGCTAGGAGACCAAGCTTGGATGCAGTATTCCAAATGTGGCCTGACGTATGCACAGTAAAGCTTCCTGATCACTTCCTCACTTCTGTATGATACATTCCTATTTATTGCCCCGAGCATTCTCAGTGCCTTCTTCCTGGCTTCCTTGGTCTGTTCTGATGCCCCCAATTTTGTGTTTAGAATAACACCTAAATCCTTCTCCTGTTGAGTCACTGATAGCACTTGGCCACCCATCAAGTATGGAGCCTTCATATGCTGCTTACCTACATGCATGATTTTGCACTTATCAAAGTTAAATTTCATTTGCCATTCTTCGGACCACTTCACAAGTTCGTCTAAGTCTTTTTGCAGCGAGATATGCTCATCCTGACCTGTTATTGCCCTAAAGACCTTCAAATCATCTGCAAATTTCAAAACTTTACTGCTTAGGCCACTTTCAATGTTATTTACAAATATAATGAACAGTAATGGCCCTAGTACTGACCCCCTGGGGGACTCCACTAAGAACATTTTGCCATGATGACTTTGTACCATTTAGCATCACTCTTTGCTGTCTATCTGAAAGCCACAACTCTATCCATTTTAAGATGCTACCTGCAATACCATGGGACTGAAGCTGTATCATTAACCGTTTACGGGGTACCTTGTCAAAGGCCTTACTAAAGTCAAGATATGCTACATCAACCTGATTTCCCTGATCAAATTGTTCTGTGGCGAAGTTCAAAAAGTCCAAGAGGTTTGTGAGACACGATCGTCCTTTTCTAAATCCATGTTGAGTATCTTGAATCAATCTGCTACCTTCCAGATAACTAACTATTCTATCCTTGATAATTGATTCGAGTACCTTGCAGACTAGGGATGTGAGACTTATTGGCCTATAGTTTTCAACTTTCCCCTCTTTCTCCTTTCTTGAAAATAGGAACTACATTTGCCCTTTCCAATCGGTTGGAATTTCATTATGTGAAACTGATCTACAAAATATTATACTAAGTGGAAATGCCAGTTCCTTTTCAGTTTCCCGCAACACCCTAGCATAAATATCATCAGGTCCTGCTGCCTTATTTGGCTTTATTTTCCTGATATGATTGTAAACAACATCACTACCAATGAAATCAACATCATTTGTCAGATCCCATGTATCTGAACTATGGTGTACGGTCGGCAGATTGGTCATATCTTCCAATGTAAACACTGATTTGAACTGCTTGCTCAGCTCCTCAACCATCTCACTATCCTCACCCAATGTAGTCCCGTTTACTTCCAGTGGACCAATTGTGTTAGAAACTTTACTCAGCTTGTAGAAACTAAAGAACTTTTTACTGTCCCCATTACAGTTTCTAGCTAAATCCAGTTCCTTTGCTCGCTTTGCTGCTCTGGTTTTTTGCTTCACAGTGTCTCTAGCTTTTCGATACGCCTTTAGATTAATGACATTTGAGGCTTCTTTAAAAACTCTAAATGCAGTTTTCTTAGCCCTAATTGCTTTTATCACGTCTGGTGTAAGCCATGCTGGCTTTCCTACCCTTCTTTGCGTCTTTGCTTTTGGGGGACATGTCTAATCTGAGTTTCCTTTAAGTAAGATTTGAACTTTTCCCACATTTCACAGGCATTTAAATTGGAGAATTCTTCTTCCCATCTGATGGCACTTAAAGCCGCTCTCATGCCGTTAAAGTCTGCTTTGTTGAAATTTGGAACCTTTACCAAATTATCCTTGATAGTTTCCCCTACATGTGCCTTGAATCTAACTATGTTATGGTCACTTTTCCCAGAGTTTCGCCTACAGTCAAGTCTTGAACCAAGTCACTTAAATCCGAGAATACAAGGTCCAAGAATGAACCATGCCTGGTAGGTTCCGATACAAACTGGTGTAAGAACAGGTCCTCTTCAAGGCATTTCCTGAACATTTTGCATGATGGGGAGCCAACACCAGCATTTTCATAACCTTTAGATTAAAGTCACCGAGAATAAGGCACTTCCTCTTAAAGTTTCTACTGATTTCCTCACAAATCACCTTGTCAAGCTCCAGTTGCTGAGAATGTGGCAGGGTTCCTGATCGGTAGAAAGCTCCTATCCTAAGAGTATTGCTGTTGCCTTTTCCCACAGTGACATCAAGCCAAATGGACTCCACAGACACATTTTTATCCCCACCTGCTACTTTTTGAGAACTGAATAAGCTATTCACATAGAGCATTACACCACCCCCTTTCATTGCTGGACCCCTATTGCACGAAAACATATTGTATCCCTGGATCTCATAGTCCTGTAAGTTATCTCCAAAATATCCTTCACTGACCCATGCCTCCGTAATGCAAACAAAATCCGGTTCCTCCTCAGCAACATAACACTTGAACTCATCAAATTTGGAACGGATACTCTGAGCATTAAACATCATACACTTAACAAATGCTCCATAACCACCTTGGCTTTTTTCATATTGGAGGAGTTCTTTTATCACTAGATGAACTATAACTCTGTCCCCTTGAGTTGCTGCTGTCCCTATTTGCAGACTTTGAGGTTCTATTGCCTTGGCTGACACTATTGGAATATTCCTGGAGTTGGCAATGCAATTTCATCCCTCCCCACCCCATTTCCTAGTTTCCTGAAGGA